>JANLJB010002368.1:19675-51522 GCA_026212285.1 Bursera cuneata | reverse complement strand
CAAAACAATTCCTCTAATTTGGTTTTTTTTTTTTTTTTTTTAGATTTTGAAAGTTGAAGAAGTGACACAAGGGTAAAAGATATCAAAATTAACATTTCATATAACTAACGGTAATTAGTAGTTATAATCTCAAATTTTGACGATATCTTTTACTCAAAAAGGTAAATATTTAAACATAATTAATCATCGCATATGATTTGGTGATATGATTTAATTATCTCACAGTGTTGGGGTGTTGGGGCAACTTTCATGAACTCTCTCTCTCTCTCCCTCTCCCTCTCCCTCTCCCTCTCCTTCTCTTTATATATGTGTATGATGGATAGTGGTGGACAATTAATAATACCGCTTTAGCTACACAAAGATTTCATAATATTTGGTATGGTCTTGTACTGTCTTGGCATCGAAGATATGTCGATCAAGAAGTTGGTAGCTCCACCGCCACTTGAAAAGACAAAAATAAATTAAGAAAAGCAAATTAATGATCATCAACTTCATTGAGTGCCTTACATTACATGCAGACCAGAGAGGCTTGGGCTTGGACTTTAAGGAACTGCTCTCCCTCTCATGCCATCGTGACAATATCAAATATGTATTGTTTTTAAAATATGTTAAGGATCATTTATTATCTTGTATCTGCAGAGCAGCTTCGAGATCGACCATGTTGGAAAGTACTTGACTATATACAAGTGTCACCATGCACAACGTCCAATCTCTGTATCTTCATTAATCTTCGTAATGGCTATTGTTGTCTATAGAGGTGGTCACGAGACGAGCCTGCTCACTACCATAATGAAAGAGAGTCGTACCTATGCCGATTCCATCCAATGTTTTCAATTATATTAACATTTTTTCCCTATAAAAAACAAACATATATTTCCCATTTGAAGTTTGGCCTTGACCCTCTTCCCATGACCAATAAGTTAACATATTGAATAAGAAATATTATAATCTCTTTGGTTCCCATATGGTCAAAAACCCTAGAGTAATCTCATTGGAACTTAAACACTTGTCTCCCAGAAGCCCTAGCCTTGTCCATATTATATATATTACGCTGTGTTTTCTCAGTCACTATTTCAACTCTCCAGAAGAAGAAATAAAAAATAAGTGAATATGCAACAATATTCCATTAGTGACATATATATATATATATATATATGGCTATTTATATAGTATTCGGATACAAATTAGGATATTTATAAAAAAAAAATAAAGATTATGAGACTTTTTTTAAAATAATCACGTTTTTTAAAAGATTTGGATATAATGAACACAAACTGATAAATCGATTGATTAACGGTTCCTTTTTTTTTTTGGTTATTAGTCTTTAAAAATTGATAATTCAACATTTCATTTTGGTTGCATTGCCGATCTCTAGTGCACAATAACAAAAAAAAATTATTGATTTATCGATTTATGATTATAACATTTAAGTTTTTAAAAACATGATTATTTTTTAGTTTACCTTTACAATTTTGATTTTTTTTAGAATTATACATACAAAATTTTTGTTTAAAGACAAAAGATAGAAAAAGAAAATTCATTGAAGTATTTCAAAGACTATAATCGACAAATACATCCTAAATCCGATAAAAACATAAAAGATTCAAATATTTCCGTATGTTTTGTAAGAAAATGATAAAAAATAAAAATAAAAAATAGAAAATGTTGTGGAAAGTGGATCCCACAGTTTGACCGGCCCATCTCCTTGTTCATGAAGCCGGCCCAAAATCCAATCAAACATATGTCAACTTGCGAATATGTCTATCCTTCTTTTTTTTTTTTTTTTTTTAAAAATTTTATTTAAGAAAAAAGAGGAAATTTAGAAAATAAATCACACGAGTGAAAGTGAAAACAGTTGTCTTGTCTTAGTTCAACACGATCCGATGATGGTAGCCGCTACCACGTGACACCTTACATTTTCGGGCGCTCTTACAGTACGTGGGCCACCGGTTTGAATAGACCCCACATTTGCCAGCTCGCCACAACTTCAGGCAATCATTTTGCGGGGCTTGTTCAATTACTTTGTATGCCCTTGCCGCTCCCTGCAGACAAAACGCGTCTAAATTTTACCGAAGAGACAAAATTGCCCTTCAACATCTAATTGAGAAGTCGACCCTGCCCATCCATTGACTATATATAACACTTTCTGTTTCCTTCCAAGTTTGAGTGCTAAAAGCCTAAAATAAAATTATAAAAAACAAAATGGTAAATATTAATAACATATAAAATTTGGTAATTATTAAATAAATATAAATAAAATTTTAAATTAGTTTTGACTAAAAATTTCGCAACATTTATCTTAGAAAATTTTTGTTTCCTTATTTACATGAAATTTTTAACATAAAAGAGCTTCTCGAATCTCGTGTATACTTTACACCTAGAGTTTCTAACTGAGGACTAAAATTAAATTTTATAAAATAATTGGATTAAGATGATTTGTGTCATAAGAAACCAAAATTTGTTTGAGCAACAGAATAATGTTAAATTTTATCCTTTTTAACGGTGATGGTTAATGCGTTTCCGATCGGTGAGGGTACAAACTGTATATTTTAACGTAATTAACAACCTCCAAGGGGTATATCGTGAAAATATGAGGGGCAATTTGGTCATTAAAAAATCTTAACCTACCCAATATGCATAAAACCTCACTAATATCAACGTCTCTCAGAGTGTCCATTGTCCACCATAATCTATAACGTTCCAAAAATATCTTTTATATTTTTGAAAGGATCGCAAACAATATAGAATTAACGAAAGACCCCAGAGACTCAAAATTCTTTACAACTTCACCCTTATCAGTTTATTACTTCCTTTCTTTCTCCCATTAAAGGGAAAAACTATCTCAACTCTCAGGCCACCTATTTTTTCGTTTTCTCTATAATTTCAAGCTTTCATAGCCGCTCAAAGTTCGGCTCTTTTCTCAATCCTCTGCACCTCTGCATCCTCCATTTCTCGAAAATTTATTCTATTTTTTTTCATTTTTCTATAGCCTTTTGTGTTTATTTTAGTTTGTATTTGCATTAGTAGAAAGATCTTACCCGGCTTTCACTTTCTCCTTTCCAGGTTTTTTATTTTTATTTTTGGTTTATTTTGGTTCTAAAAAAGATTAGTTCTTGTTTCCTCGAAGAGCCCACTTGACGGGAAAAGTTTTAATTTTTACTTGTTTATTTTTTCGTTTCAATTTATTATTTTTTTAAGCTTTTGGATCAGTATAACGAAAATCCAAGCTTTTTAATGGCATCATCTGCATTCTGGAAATACCCATTTGAAGTTTCTGTAAAGAATTGACCATTTCAAAGCTTGATGCTTGTAAAGTTTCCATTTTTCGTTTGACAATTTCCTTGTAACATCTGCAATCAAAATCCCATCTTGTCTCTCTTGATCTATCACGAAAAGAGAAGAAATGTATGGAAC
Organism: Bursera cuneata; assembly: GCA_026212285.1. Lineage (NCBI taxonomy): Eukaryota > Viridiplantae > Streptophyta > Magnoliopsida > Sapindales > Burseraceae > Bursera > Bursera cuneata. The sequence continues at coordinate 48,108 of JANLJB010002368.1, read as the reverse complement.
ACATAGCAAGAGGGACCTGGCTTTAGAGTTACAAGCGCAAATTCCATTCTTGAGACCAAGCATACATGCAAGAAGAGCAAACATCACTGTCAAATTCCAGGACCTTTATGGATTCACAGTGGAAGGCAATGTGGATGATGTTAATGTTCTAAACGAGGTGAGAGAGAAAGTCAGGGAACAAGGCCGTGTTTGGTGGGCTTTGGAGGCTAGCAAAGGAGCAAATTGGTATTTGCAGCCACAGATTTCTTCAATATCTGAAGGGATTGCCCTTAAATCATCTCTAAAGTTGTCAAATTTTGCTAATGCAATCACACTGAAGAAGCTTATAAGGAAGGGAATTCCTCCTGTGCTCCGGCCAAAAGTTTGGTTTTCGCTCTCCGGTGCGGCCAAGAAAAAGTCCACTGTTCCTGAGAGTTATTATAATGATTTGACGAAGGCTGTTGAAGGCAAGGTCACGCCTGCTACTAAGCAGATTGATCATGTGAGTGTATTTTGGATTATTTTCTATCGCAAGTGATTTTTTTTTATTAGAATTTTAGGATTAGCTTCGTTTTGAAAGATTTTGTTTTTAGCACCACGAATTTGGTGTCATAAAAATGTTTTTAGGTTGATGTTTTGCTTTTCAGACATAAGTGCGTTAGTTTTGGTTTTGGTTTTGTATTGTTCGGAGGAGACAGATCCAGAGATGCATTTAATAGGTCATTATTTGTTTGATTAATAAATTTCTAGAAACCAATTAAATGCTTTCAGGATTGAAATGGCCTTCATTATTTATAACAGTATTTCGGTATACTGGAGTTTTTGAGGACGTTGGATCACAGACATTTAATTATTGATTCAGAAAGGTGATGATCTTGTTTTAGTTTGATATTTGTAGCTTCGAAAGGAAGTGAAAAATTGACACTAAAAGTGGTATGCATATTTGTGGTGCAACCCTGTCCCTGGATCATTGAATTGGAAGTTTATCAAATTGCAAATTAGTTTACTGCTGAAGCTGGATAATAATGCTGAGAGGAAACTGAGAGATTCGAAGATGCTTAGTATGACTATTATCATATTTGATGTTCATATTAGATAAATAAGTCTAACTTCTGTCACTAAATGCCATCCTTTAGGTGTGTCATAGGAATGGCATTACTCTGAACTGATTCAATTGGAAAAGGATTAGATCTTACGAGTTTCGTATGTATACTTATTAAAACACCGAGCAGCATCCTGATCTGCTAACAAGATATATTGTTGGTTACCACCTGGCTTATTGATGTTTGAGTACCATAATTAAGTAATATTGTGAAAGAAAATGAGGGTGGGAGAGCTTAGTCATTGTCTTTATTTTATTTGGTTGTATTGCTTCCTCACGTCTTGGTCTTCTTCTTCTGTATAGGACCTGCCACGAACCTTCCCTGGTCACCCATGGCTGGATACTCCAGAGGGTCATGCTGCGCTCCGACGTGTTCTGGTCGGGTATTCATTTCGCGATTCTGATGTTGGCTATTGTCAGGTGGGTTCTTTTTTCCTTCATTTTATGAATCGTGTCAGCGTGTTGGGTAAGTAACATTTGCATTTATGCATCTGACTGTAAGAAAAGATCTCAAATACATACAGAACAGAAATTTCTCTACTTTTTACTCACATCCTCATATCTGTTGCATTGCTATTCATGCATATTTTAGTCCTGTTGGTTTTCAGTTTTATCTTATATTGATGAATAATAGCTCCCAATAATTTTAGCCAATATGATATTGGCATCAATGTGACATTTCTCTTCTACAATGTTTTGTATGGTTATAATCTTTTGCAAGTTTAACTTTTAGTAACTTGCCATGTCGTTCAAAGTCATTGTAACTTGAACTAAAATGTCTAGACAATTTTGGCTCCAGTCTTTTAATATACCAGATATGATTGCTTACAAAAATATAAAGCAAAATATTAGATATAATCTTGATCATTTCCTAGTACCTGTCCGTCCCTCTTGTTATGGTGTGGTACGAAATCTCTCATAAGGTATTGTATGAGCTATCATTGTTTCCCGACAATCAAACTAAATGCTATGTCTGAAATTGTTTCATTTGAATTAATTTTGTAATATGAACTTTGAAATTTGCAGTTGCTGTAGCTTCAAATTTAATTTATATTCCGACTTTTTCTTTCTGATGAATAGAAAATGTGATCTCTAATGTCTAATGGATAAGCCTATTTTCAATTTATTACTTGGTGCAGGGCTTGAATTATGTTGCAGCACTGTTGTTACTTGTGATGAAAACAGAGGAAGATGCCTTTTGGATGCTTGCTGTCCTTCTGGAGAATGTCTTAGTTAATGACTGCTACACAAATAACCTATCAGGATGCCATGTTGAGCAAAGGGTTTTCAAAGATTTACTTGTTAAGCAGTGTCCAAGGTATATTCCCCTGTTGCAACTTTGCTGATATTTCTTATCTTGGATTGCTGTTTCATTTTAAAACTTGGGGGATCAAAAATGCAGGATTGCCACACATTTGGAAGTATTGGAGTTTGATGTCTCCCTTGTTGCCACCGAGTGGTTCTTATGCCTTTTCTCTAAGAGCTTGCCCTCCGAGGTTAGACCATTATTCAATTTCTCTTAAATAGAATAAGATAAATCATTTTGAGATTCTTTCATTAATCAGAATTTTGTCCTCTGGATGCCCAATTTTTCAGACAACTCTGCGGGTGTGGGATGTCCTTTTCTATGAGGGGGCAAAGGTTCTGTTTCATGTAGCTTTGGCCATATTTAAGGTGCTGTTTCTCTTCCCATCGGACTTCCAACAATGCTTCACTTTGTCTAATCAAGTTTATTAGTTTCTTGACTGTCAGTTCTTGACATAAGATAATAACATTTGAGCTGATTATGGCAGATGAAGGAAGAGGAGTTGCTTCTAACCCATCATGTTGGTGATGTAATAAACATTTTACAGAGAACCTCTCATCACCTCTTCGATCCAGATGATCTATTGACGGTAAGACAATCTGTCATTAATCTTTCCTCTTTTCTTTTCTTTTCTTTTCCATGAAAGACAAATAAAAGTCACATTTTAGAAAAATTAAGACAACTAAAGCATCTAATTTTACAGGTTGCATTCGATAAGATCGGCTCAATGACAACCAACACGATATCGAAGCAAAGGAAAAAGCAAGAACCAGCTGTCATGGCCGAACTCGATCAAAGATTGAGACGGCTTAACTCCGTCAAGGTGGATGAAAAATAACAGTTGTTGTCAAAAGGTTTGATGATGAGAAGTTTAATACATATCAACATCACATCCATGAAGGGGCCTGTAACCCCTCTGGAGAACAAACGAGGTAAATTGATGATTTTCTTTTTTCTTTTGTTCTTAATTCCTCTGTGCAAACAGGGAAGACCCCATGTGAAGAGATAGTCTGCTGTCTTCCGGGATGTTGTTGTGGGTGGTAAATGTAAATTATGAATTGACACGGTATCTATACAGTTGAAATACATTCCAATTCAGGGCATTCCTGGATTTTTCATGCCCAAAAATCTTGGCTTTTCAGATGTCAAATTGTTTGCTTATCATACAAATAAAGTTTTTGTCGGTAGTATTTTACAAACAGAAGCATTTCTGGACGTTCTAATACATGGCAGAAGTTGCTTGAAGCCTCAGCATCTGACTGCTAACTAGAGCTAAGGGACGGCAGGGGGTAATGCATAGGCTGAAGATACCGATAGAAGAAAGATGCCGATTTCACACCTAACCCAACATAAAATAAATAAAAAATTTAAATGCAATTACTCAAAATTACGGCAGGCTCCGATAAAAGATTAGGAAATTTCCGTCACATCAAATCCTCGTATCAGAAGTTTAGGAGTGAAAAGTCTTATATGAATGAATGTTTGATTCATCGTAACCAAGCTAACCAGAAGAAATCTGACAGGGCCGACCAATTCTTAGATTATTTCGAGAAAGTCCTGTCATTGTAGGTTTTATTTATCTTAAGAAAAACGTAAAAGATTACTTATGAGTTAGTCTTTAGAAAAATAATTTTTTCTTCTAAAATTTAGGTGTTTTAATTAATTTTTTTATTTAAACTACAAATTATGTTCTGGTTCTTCAAATATAGATACAATATTTTGACAACTTCATACAATATTCGCCATCCCACATCTTCTTATATTATTATTGAGTTATTGAAACAAATCAATACAATAATTGAAAATCTTATTTCTTGTTTTATACTTGATTAGACATTAAGAAAAAAAATACAAATTTGTTATTTATCAAATCAATCCAAAGACATTATTATTATTTTACCTTCATTCATGTAAATGCAACGTGCCCAACTCGACATTATCGAGTGATGGATTTCACGACCCTAATAAGCAACTACGCGTAATTCTTCCTAATAAAGAAATATAAATTATTCGATTATGTACAAATACGAATTTTTCTGACACGTTAAAGAATTTTTAACAGATTTTTGACTTTCAAATTGCAAATCAATCAATGACCCCAAGGTGTGCTTCTAAGGCAGGTTGGCCTTCACCGGGAGAACCCGCCAATTCTAGGCTTAGAAGTACTCATAGCTTGCGAAGGAAGGTGACTTGCCACTTTCTTCCTTGAATGACGGATAGTGGATATTTCCCTGAACAAAACTATTTTCTACGCCATGATCTGCGGCGTGCCAAATCATGGATTCTGCTAGTCTGGTGTGTGTTCTTACGAGAACTTCTTCTCTACCAATAGGGAATGTACAAATATGGTTATATGGTCTTCATTCTTCAAACTGCGCCTACAGAGTTTGTTAACAAGGGTTACTTGCTGGTCCATGATTGTCAATTAAGTGACATGACATGTCATCTCTTAATCCTAAGTTTATCCTACTCACTTAAGAGAGAATGCTTTCCAAATTTATCTACGTTACCACTCACGTCAACACAACAACAACGACAAGAAGTTTACATATTTTTCATCCCCATTTGTGGTTCTTGCTTGGTACGTGGCCATGTTGTTCGGCTATTTTCTTGTGCCTACCACACCAATCTGAGCGACTCCAAAGAAAGAGCGGTGGTGCGTTCAAATTCCACTGATCCATACGATTGTCAGACTTGTCAACTGATCCAGGTAGGTAAAATGACTGAAAGAGAGGGAAAATAACAAGTGAGCCAAGAATCAACTTAAATCTAATAGGATTTGAAAGAAAAAGATTATGATAGTGCAGCTATTTGATTTCATACCTTGCCGGATAGTAATTCATCATCCTCCCAAATTAACTCATACTTGGCTTTTTCATCCAGTCTGGTAAAGCAGCAAAAAGATGAGGGTGGAAGGGCGACAGAGAGCCAGAAAAACATCTTGTTTTATTTCGAACGACAAGAATATGGAGAGACTACAAGCGCTTACCTTCTGGTTTCCTTGGGAACAATAAGGATAAGAAGCTTTGGCTTAAAGCTGAGAGCCTTGTTAATAAACTTGTTAGCAAGAGATGCTTTAACTCCGAAGGGAGGATTCAGTCCCATGATCTAGTTAAAACAACAGTTGAAACAAAGAAACATAAGCACATGACTGAGGGATTTCAACATGTTGACAATGAAGCCAGTTTTTCAATCTCTTACAAGTTGAGAACCATCTGGTAATTCTTCAGGTTTGACGTTCATCCAATCTCTCTTCTCAAAACTAAAATCATTCTGCACAAAAGTATGCATGACTAATTACCCAAAAAGGAGTTCACTTAAAGATTGAGAAAAGAGAATAAAAAGAAAAGATATACAGCAGTGAAAACAGAGAAATTTGTAACTCCAACAGAGGCTCAAAGCTTTGTTATTTTAATTTTTTCTATTCCTAAGATTGAGCGCATACTATAAACTGATGTTCACCCTCATCACATAGATCAATAACTCTTAGACAACGTCAACAATTATGTTTGATATAGACAATTACCTCAAGCTAAATCTGTCTAACTTGAACTTAGAATAGTTATATTCACACCACTTGTAACTTAAATTTGAGACTGCAAAATGATTAAAAAAAAAAAATGGCTGATAAGACTTATCAAGAAAAGTTCCAACTGTACCTTGGGTTGAAAAAGATCAAAATTTCTGAATGAACATGATTTCCTCTCTTTTTCAAGTTTTTCTTTCATCAGATAACTGAAATCATTAGAACCGCAGCAGAAGTCAACAATCTGTTCAAGAGGTGTTCAGCTGTGAGTAAGATGACAATATTATCAACAGCAACAAATGACAATTGAAAAGCAGTTACCAAAAAGAAAAATCCAAACAAAAAACTAGAAAAGAAAACAGGGAACAATAATGACAAAACTTAAAAGTGTAGTATTCCAACAGAGTTAATTTTCCCACCCGTTTTAAGATATCCAAATTTGACAACATAATCTTATTGTTGAACATAAGATATCCAAAATGCCTAACCATATTGGCAATGATACTAAGATTCCTGGGAATGTTAAGAATTCTGAAATGTATAGAGTAAGATGTTGAGTATAACTACATGGTAGGCTTCAGTAGGCTTTGATATAGATTCTTACCACTTCATGTTGGTGTATGCAGAACAAACAAAAATGGTTAATGGCAGGAGCATATCTTTTGAACTGGTAAGACTTTATGCTAATAAATACCAAGAGGGTAATTCAAAAAGATCTATGAGGGCACTGGATCTCAAATTGAAAATGCATATCATAACCACATATTAAAAAAAATGACAAAAGAACTAACCAAACTAAAGGAGCAAAAAGAACATAAACATTCTTACTGTGTCACCACTTCTGACATACCAATGAAGCCTATGAACTATCTGCACAAGCAACTCATATTGTTAGCATAGGATCATAATTCATTAAAATGACAGCTAGAATGTTATTGAAGCATGCATTGAGTTGAATTACAATTATACTTATATGAAAAATCAACAGTCAAGCAGCAATAAAACATTTAGCAACCAGTCATTACTCATAGGCCACAGTGCTTCTCCAGCTCCATGTTGTTTATTAGATGTTTTTGCTATATTAAAATCCCTCACACATTTCCGTACGCCAAGTGATTGAGAAAGAAGTTTCAAGCTTCTCTACAGAAAAATAAAAATATTACCTCCTCAAGTTTCTCTACTTTTGTGAAATGGCGACCAAAAGATGTATAGCGCATGCCATGGAGAAAAGGAGCAAGATAGACCTCAAGCTTCCTCTACAGAAGAAGAAAATAAACAGCATTGTCAAAAAATTGTGTGATATTGCTTTAACATCTATTGTTAGTAATAGACATGATAAACTGTGATGTAAACTCCTCAAGATATCAAACTTGCATTGCTGTAAAAATAAAAATTTAGCTGCGAGCTTCACACACAGCAATAAACAAACAGTTCACTTATAACAAACATTAAGATTCACTACTAGTCACTTGATTTTATTGACATATCAAACTCCTTCCCCTTTTTGATACAGTCATGGATTCTCTCAAAAGGCTACAATTATCAGAAGCAAACAGATTAATGATGAGGAACACAATTTTGGCAAACAATAACTTTTAAAGTACAAATTTTACCACCAATATAATAATTAAAAAAAAAAGTCTTCAAACCTTCCATCGAAAAATATTATAAAGAATCTCTGGTTCACAAACAGTTTTAGCATCCTCAATATGATATCCTTCTTCTAACTTCTGCAAGGCTGTTCGAACAGCCTGCAAACATTTAAAAAACTTCTTTACATGTTGGAGAAAATGCTAATTATCATGCAATTAAACTTATCAAAATCAGCACATTTGATGTGCAATAAGTAAGATAGACCTTCACAGAACCCTCCACTAATCCTAGTGTTACGTTCTTGCCCAAAATATTTTTTGAACACTGTTCATGTTTAGCTGCAATTATCTGCCTCTTCATGGGCTCCTCCTTGTTGGATGAAGAAAAGACATCTGTAATTAGATCCTGAATTCTGTATATCAACAAAAGAACATTCACACATGAAGCTGAAATGTTGTGGTGATTTAATAGCTATGTCATTTGTTTTCCCTTAAAAGAAAAGATGAGACTTGCAAGATGAGTAATCAAAAGGAGAAACAAACTACCGTTTTTCCATATCTGAATCAATTAAATGTTGTGAGCTCTTCACTCTCTCCATCCTGGGCTTATCCAAAATGGTGTTCTTCATTCTACTAGCCACATTTGATGTAGACTTCACTAATAAGCTATCCTTTCTCAAGGACAGCTTGCTTTTTTCAGCTGTGTCCTTCAAGGCCTTTATTCCTTTGTCAGTTATTTTAGGCTTCTTCAAGGAACCAAAATCTTCCCTAGTGCATTCATTCTTGATCTTTGCATGAGAAAGACCTATTTCAACACCACTGCATGCTTCAACCAGTTTTTGCTTCCTCACCACAGTTCTATAACTTTCACAAACCATACTTCTCTTCATGGCTACAACCTTCTCGTTGCTTGATAGCAGCTCCGAATCCTCTTTCTTCCTGTTTCCTTCAACACCAGGAAATATCAAGTGATCCCTAGCAGGGGCCTGAAACTCACTCAGGATTTTATGCTTCCTGGTCAAAATTTTCAGCAGTATATAAGAATTTGATGCATGCTGTATAAGTTAAATAACTGATTAGAAGCAAACAAAATAAATAAATAAAAATTACACGCAATATATTAGAATCCGATTATATGGCAGCAGACGTTCCCAAGCCCTTTGAAAATACTTTTCTCTGCTAAAAGTAATCTCCCTGAAGACAAAACAGAGCACAAAAAACAAGTCAGAACTTCTTTGTAATGAAATAATATCCGATTCTTTGTAGATGAATTTGCTTAAAGCTAATCATGATCTAACAACATGAGCATACCTTGGTAAGCACTTTCTATGGTATGCCTTAGGGCAACGTCTGCACATGGCAAAATGGAAGTCCTTTACACTCTTATCTTCACTTTGCTTACAAACAAAACATTTATGGGCAGGACAGGCAAATGATTCTCCTGCATTGATTCTCTCTTTAAGTTCATCTGCTAGAGATCTATCATCAGGGTGAAGCAGGTTCGCGACACATTCTGGATGATAAAAATGGCCACATGTTGCAGAAACACAAGGGAAGACCTCGAAAGCATAAAAAAGATCGTTATCGAGTTGCTGACATGTATTCTACTTCCCCTGATACTATAAAAGTTAATTCTTAGACAAATTTCTCAGAGGTCCCAGACATGTTTCAACACACGGTTGTGTGCAAGTTCTCAACGCATAATTTAACTAGTGACTTTACTTGAGAATAAAATGAATGAAAATTCCAATAGCTCAGAAAAGAAAATGATATTATATAAACCATATAACAGTGGCCTTCAAATGTCAAAACATTTTATACCTCTTGCTGAGAAGATCTATCAGAAGAGCCTAACATGCCACAAGCAAAACACTGATGCTTCTGATATAGACAATTGTTACATAAAAAAGTTGAAACTGCCTGCATACGACAACACCATTTCAAGTTTCATACTACTAGAAATGAAAGTCAAACTAGAGAAGACAAAAATTTCTAATATCCTAATGAAAACAAAGGGAATATACATTAACTTGAGCTTCCGTATAGCCAAGAGATTCACACGAAGATTCAATCCCAGAAGCAATGGTTGCATGAAAAGCTCGCAAGCACCTCCCATCACAGCTGTATCATATCAAAACAGATTAAAAGAAAATAAATGGAAAGAAACAGCAAAATTACGAAATATAATGATTCTTGTTAAGCAAAGACAAATCATCAGTATCAGTCTTCTGTAAATCATGGACAAGATATGCATATATGTAAAGAAATCACACGCTTGGGGAACTCAACTCAACTTGACAAGCCTTACTTCCGATACACATGCATTTATCCACAACATTAGGAGGATCATGAATCCATTGTGCTTCACCACAAAGCAATATCCTCTATTATATATTACATAAGGATGTACTTTTTTACCATTTCTAAATCTTTGGCTACCAGGCTTTCCTTCTTTTTTTTTTAAAATATATATATATATATATTTGTAATCTTCTACGTATATTAAGCACTCCTCCAAACAAGCTGACTCCTCCATTTCACAAGTCCAAACAATTAAAATTTAAATTCTGCTAAGTTTGTCCTTATTTGTGCCACTTCTTTGAATATACTAAGAGAGCATAGCCAGTCCCAACAGTCCTACAAAATTTTCCACAAAACCTATTTAGGGATAATTGATGAAAGGTACCAAAAACAATAATGAATGGATAAGAGGCTCATGGAATTGATATGAGGGTGTGGGGATGGTTATATTTCTAAGAGCAAACCCCAGGTGAATGTTTCGTGCTTTAGGTATCTCATGACTCAATTTGTATAATTCCACCATTGCTATCCAACCAATGTAAAGTCACATTTCTGGCAGTCTGGTCCATAATCAACATGCATTAATTTAGTTTAAAGGTTTAAATCTTTCCAGCCTGGTTTCAATCCAAAAAAAAGAAAAAGAAAAAAGAGTTTTGATGTGCATTTATGGAATTATCTTGAAATTTCAACTGAAACCTAAATTTTCCTAACTATCTTATTAAAATTTCACAGTGATCTTCACATTACATATCTCCATTTCCAAATTTCATCGAAAACAGAGTTAAAAGAGAGCTTAGAAATTATATAACTTTACATGAAACTGATGGTTTTAATATATATGCGAGTATATTTCAAAGTAGGGGAGAAAAATAATATATCCATGTTGATGGGCACAAATAAGTAGGAGAAAGCACTTAGGAAAATTTAGAAGCTATAAGAAAAAGGCATACAACAGCATGTCACCACCATCATCACAAATAGCACAAACAGCATAAGAGCCCTCATTTTCACCAGCTTCTTCACCATAGCTATTTTCATCTTCAACTGAATGAACTATAAACTCAGGTTTCTTCAGTGTCTGAACATCCTGTTACATTAACCAGGTTCAGCTCTTTAAGAAGGAGGGCAATGAGAAGATATAAAACAGTAACCTAAAAGTCAAAAGACAGTAATTGACATAATATACAACCAAGTGAGTACTCAGTTTGGAGTGATTCTGACCTCATGGAAATTTGTCTCAGGCTTCTCCATGAAATTAATGAAGTACTGTCGCAGATACTACTTGTCAGACATTATTTCATTTCTCATATTATATTGACATGCATATATATTTTATGTAGGTATACAGTGAAAATTTAAAAAAACTCCAAATCAATGAAGAAAAGGAAGCTCCATCTTACAAGGAAATGGTAAACTTGACACAGTGAAGATTTTTTTTATGACAAACAGTGGATGAAGGGTCTATAGCTGCAATTGAACATTAGGCTTCTTTGAAATGGTTAACACGATCATTCGGGACCCAACAAGTTGCACAATAGTAATAGATGTTTCAAGAAAATATACTCTCTACAGATTATTAAAAAGAAAAAATATAGCTTTACTTACTAGTTGCTTTTGTTTAGAAGTCTAATTTGCATAAAATCAACAAGAGAATATTCATGTCTGCCATTTTATAATCACAGAGACAAAAATTAGAAGTGCATGTACCTTCGAATTGGCAAAATCTTTGTCCCGTTCTGCAATTTCTCTGATTAACATCATATGAACAAACAAGTCACTCTTAGAAGGTTCAACCTCATAGGACCTGCAAAATACATAGACAATCTTTAAGAACAAGTAAAACTTAAGTCATGGTAGACAAGAATTTTAGAGAAACATATACCTGAAGGCTTTCAGTAACTGAGTCCATATGTATTTCCCAGGTGCCTCAAGATTTTTTTTCACAAGATGAAGCCAACGAACAGTGATCAAAATTGAGCTGATAATGTTTCTAAAACTCTTCCTTGGTCTTTGAAGCATTATCCAGTATTTCCCCTTGGAAAGCACCGAAATCTCAGGCTGCGCAAAGGAGAGTTCAAACTTCCATGCTATAACCTGCTTGTACACTTTCTGAAGCCCATCATTAGTAGCCCCGTGTAAGAACACTTCGACTTCCAAGTCACCCAGAATGTCACACTCATCCAATTGAAGTGGCAGAACAGAAAATGAAATGGGTTCATCGTTTCGATCAACCAAATCATAACCTGATACACACTGGACCAAGGCCTCACCCTCTTCATCCGAATAATCCATAAGTTTTTCAACACTCATAATCTGCAATAATACACATCTGATTCATCAGATTAAATATAATGTACCATGCAAATACGACCATGAACTAAAAAATTGTGTATCGCCTAACTCTCAAAATTTATAATTTTATGTAGTAAAATCATAAATTGGATAATACAAGATGCCACCACTTATGAGTTCAAAATTTTTTTTATAACATAATGATCAATAATAAGAAAAATAACTTGCAATGTCCACTACGACTCCATTTGGCTTCTAAGAAATCTAAGAAAATCAAAATTTCATAAGAACCAGTTTAGAACATAAATTTTCCCCCTTCTACAGGGATACTTTCAATATTCTCTGGTCTTGCTTTCATCTTCATTAGCCTCAAGTGCTTAGTGACATTAAACATGTTAGCAAATTAATAGATCTCTTATTTTCAACAATCTCCATCTTATGTTCAAGTTCAACACTATGTATAAAGTATAAACCTTTCCAAACAAAAACTCAAAATTAAAAAAAAAATCACACAAAAAGCGTAACACAGTTGTTTGTGAGATGCAATAAAAAAGTACGACAACAATATTGTATTACTTCAGAGAGGTTCTATTTGTAACTAAGAGTTAACTATAAAACCGACAATTATGTATTACTTCTCAAACAAGTTACTACTTTTAGTAAGTATTTACTTTACGGTAGGTTTTCATCTTCTTAAAAATGCAAACTCCTAAACTCAAATTTCCTCCATTAGTTTCAAACAAAGCTTGTAAGACATTGCATTGTTCTCCTTTCTTTCTCCAGCACTTCCTCAGCAACCAAACAAAGTCATTTCCACACACAAAAAACAAAATATACATGTTCAGCTTGTTATGAGACATGTAAAAAGCATGCATGTAACAATGTTGTTACTTTTCTATAGATAAACTAGTTAATAAAATAAATAAATAGTTGAAGTAAAACATACCAGAACTGTAAACTTGAAAGATTCAAAGAAGATTTCACCATAGAAATTCACAATGTAGGTCAAAAATGAAGTCCGGAACCCTATTTAAATAGTGAGCAGAATCCGCGGTTAGTAAAGGTATTTTGGAGGTAAATCATGGGTGCCAGAATCTATGAGACGGACAAATCGAAAACGGACACGTGAAAAGTGAAAGTAAACAATTTTTACTGTCCCTACTAAGAGAAATCGTTAAGACAACCCACGTCCTTAGTTGCGGGAAAAAATCTCTTCCATCTTCGTTATCCGCTAATCCAAACTCCAAAAACCCTAAACCGGAAATGCTCACGACGTTAAACCCTGATTCGTCAAACTCAATCTATTGCCGTCAGTTTAACCGCCATGACAACGTTGACGGCTTGTACAAGAAATAAGCGCCCTTGTAGCTCTGTAATTTTACCAAAATGCCATCCGCCCGTTCCTCATCCTGGACCACCATCGACGCCGAGCTTGAGGAGATTGACCTTGACGCCTCCGACTTCACCTCGTCCGTCCCGCTTAAGAAGGTCCCGAACGGTGATATTTTCGAGGCCTCACGTGCCGGCGACGTTGACCGCCTCAGGTATTTACTAGAGTCCGGCGTCAACGTCAACGCACGTGACCAGTGGGACTCCGTAGCGCTATACTATGCGTGCCTTGCCGGACACCTGGACGCCGCGCGTATGTTGCTCGAGAGCGGCGCGATTTGTTCGGAGCATACGTTTGACGGCGACAGGTGTCACTACGCCGCGCTGAATCTGAAGGTGAGGAAGCTTTTGAAGGCGTTTGAAGCGAGGCCGCCGCCATTGGCACCGTTACAGTCGTCCTTAAGAGACACTTTCCTAGGCTGTGCAGCTAATTGGCAATTCTTGGAGCAGGCTGAGGCTGTTCTTGGGATTTCAGGTACATCATTGGTTAGTATTCATTCACAGAAGTAATCTGCTACTGGCTAGGTATTCAATGAGCACTAAGAAGACTAAATTGAACCAACTTGGAGCAGCAACATTTAAATTCACTTTTTCATCAATTGTTGGAGAAATTCACATCTGTTGTATCACGTCAACATGAACAAGACGACACAGTATATTCATGCATAAATAGCATTCATAAATTGACAAGTGTGTTCCACTTCTTTAGTAGCTTAATAGTTTTAATTTGTGTGGTTATGAAACTTGAAATTGAGAGAAAACTAATGAATAACATTTTGAAAATATTAAATAACCGAGTAGAATTTACTCGTCCATGCTGATATGATACAATCGATATTCTCTAGACTTTTTTCAATGGTTGACATCTATATATATATATATTCAGTTAGAAATAATCTGACATTTGGTTTTTATGAGTAGGTGTTTCACCTAATGGGGAATCCGTTTCCAACTCATTCCCTCCTGATGTGGTGTTTTATGTGCAAGGTAGACCTATTGAAGCTCATAGAGTAATTTTAAGCGCTAGGTCGTTATTTTTTAGGAAAAAGTTTGAGAATGATTGGAAAAGCCATAAAGAAGTCAGATTTTCGAGGGAAAAGTTGTCGTATCCTGCTCTTTACAGCCTCATTCACTTTTTTTACTCTGATAGACTGGAGATTGCTGTAGATGACATGGAAGATCTTTTGAGAATTTGCAAGGTGTGTAAGTGTGAATCCTTGCAAAGGATTCTTGAGAAAGAGTTGATTCATCAGAAATATGCCGAGTATAAGGCATTGAAAGATGTAGACAACTCTCAGAAACGGTTCATCCTTCAAGGAGTTTCGCTACCCGAAGAGGACCGGCTTCCTGCTGCCTTGTTTCGGATTCTTCAAATTTCTTTGGCAAGATCCACCATGGATCACAATATTGATGATGGTATTTATAAATTTGCATCTAGTATTGATGCAATGCATTTGGGTGATACCATAGATGATCTTGCTGATGTATGTGTAAGAGTTGATAGAAAGATTTTCCGTTGCCATCAAGTGATTTTAGCATCAAGGTCAGAGTACTTTAAGGCAAGATTGTCCCGTGTGAAGGATTTTTATGAAGGGAAGGATGGATTACCTAGTGACACCCTTCCGTGTATTGAAGAACATGATTTGAGTAAAGAAACATTTGAGAAAATGATCGAGTATATGTAAGTGTTTTCTGTTTATTACCATAGAAGATTATGCTTGCTTGAAGATATTTAGTAGAATCATTTTATCTATTTTCTAGATTTTGCTTCTTGATTGCAACATCATTGATCTTCATATTAGTGGTATCTGAATGGTTGGGAGTAAGAAAATGATTACATGAAGTAACCATAGTAGTGTTGCCTAATTAGCATCTTACATATATACCATGCATAGTGTTTTAATTTCATATATTGTTCATTGCATAAAAAAACATGTTATATAGCTTGGGCCATTTTATCTAGTGATAATTTTTATAAGCTATTTTGATTAAATTTTCATGGTACTTATTTTGGCCGGTTCATTGGTTCAGGTACACTGATGGTTTGAAGGAGATAGACCCAGATCAGGTATCTTATATGTGCTAATCATGATGGGCTTGTGAGTTGTGTCATAAGGATTCTATTTGTCTAACTTCTATTGAACTGTTTGAACAGGCAGAGGAAATGTTTGATGCTGCGTCTAGATATTTGTTATTTCCTCTTAAGCGTGCTGTGGCTGACGTGCTGTTGCAGCATCTGGAATCAGTCTCACCTGCAGAATTGTGTCATTGGCAGATTTTGTCAGACATGTATGTGCTATTGCATTTTTCTTCTCTCTTTATTTTCTTGGTCCTTTTTCTTTTTTAAAATTCACTCATCTACAAGGGGACACGTTTTAGTGCACTGGTGGTAGTAGGCTGAATAATTTGGGAGTTTGCTTTCCTCTCTCACAAATTCCTTCCTCCACATTCAAAAAAAGATTTGCAACAGGCTGTTAATTCTTGAAAACAACACTTCTCTTAAAGCTTTGATTGCTTCAACTTTTCATTTTTTTTCTTGTCGATTAAAAAAAATAGTTCTGACATGGTCATCCATAGGAACCTATTATATAGTTGTTGAAGAAAATTCATTGTAAAACTACTATTTATATGAATAAAAATTACATGTAGTTGTCGAATCAATTGATTTGATTGTAACTACGGACTCAATCAAGACTACAAAGCTGTTGATGGTTCAAATTGCAATTGCAGGTATGGTGTTTTCAAGATAAGGGAATACTGTTTGGAGACGATAGCTTGTAATTTTGAGACATTTGCTGATACTCGTGAGTTCCGAGCAATGCTTTTGACATTGCCCCCACCATCTGGAGATTCTTCACTTCGTACCACTGTTCCAAGTGCTCCAGGAGCTGTGATGAATGTAGACCAAGGTAACCTTCTTGACGATTTACGAGAAAAATGGCTTGAAGCTGAGGGTGCAGAGCTTGACCAAAGAGATGAGAGTGCGCTAATTTTTGATAAGCGCCTCGAGATGCTTATGCAAGTGGCAGAGCAAGAAAAATCTGATTTCAGTGTTGATAATGAAGAATTTTCTACTTGAATCTTGTTTCTTGCTTCTCTCCTTCCCTACCCTATCTCCAAAATGAAAGGGGAAAAAAAAATGTAAGGTACAAACATTCTTTTTCCATTTATATAAATAAGTAGTTCTGTAGCATTTCAAGTTTGTAACTGCAGACAGATGTTTGTTAAGGTATTTAGTTGGGTTTTGGGAACTCACTTGCTGGATGCCAGATAACTGTGTTGAGAAAAGATTTGTTTCTCAGATGAGTTCTCAAATATCCAATAGCGTGTTAATTGATCACCGGCTGTGCACTTTGGAGGGCACAAAACCATTGTTGCCATCTCTTTTTGAGGTTTTTAATGATTTGATGCAATTCTTGTACCATGTAATCTTAATATTAAACAGTTTCATTCATAACAGATATTGGAGAAAAAAGATTAAATTAGTATTCAGAAGTTTATGTATATTTCCAAGTGATTACAGGGAAAGGTAAAAAACTGAAACAATCCGTAAAGTTTAGATTCCTGAAAAGAAGAATAATAAAATCTCCACTTTGAGTACATCAAAAAAATCTATTCCAAGGAGGAAGCCTGGAAGTATAAAACTTTCTCCATCATATACCCCCAAGGTCCAGATACATGACATTATTCAGCAAAATCAATGTAATTTTTTTGTCAAAATGAATACTACCTAACAACAGCATATTCTAATTACACAAGGAAAATTTACAGGACCCTTCTATAGTTTACAACCAAATTAAGAATCAGCACTCCTTGCAAAAAGAACGGCCTACTATCTATCTGCTAGCTGCAACAAATTCTCCTTCGGTTCTTTTTCTATTGAAAATGAAAAATTTGGCAACAAAAATAGACTGCATCTTAAGTCATTCTTTATCAGGATTCATTTTCTTCAACCTCTGGAGATGCCTCAGTTCCTCCCTGTGGGGTGAGAGCAGAATCTGAAGCAGAATCGTCAAGGGCCAAATTGGAGATGTCACCAGACAGGGCCGTCTCACTCTCACTGTCCATGATTGCAACAGGAAAGGCATCAGCAACGTCACTTTCCAAGAAAGGGGTTAAGTCCGACTCCCCTGATTGTTGCAGGCTCCAGTACATGATGCTGGCAATCAAAATGAGCATCATCTTCTGGTTTACCTGTCAAAATGGTGTGAGTGACTTGGGTCAGAAGTTAAACCTAGTGTCAACACTCAAAATTGTAAAATGTATTGGTTATATTCAGTTTGGAGTTTAGACTATCATCAGTGGAATGAAATAAGACTACTCGGTGACAGTCTTTTTTTAAACTTTAACAGAACCGAGTACAACCTTAGTGAATCATCAATACAAAGGTGGTGAGGCATTTAAGCAATATTAGTTCATATCAATTTTGACTTCAGTATAGTCTACACAGTATAAGGTGCCTGGTCTCTTCTTTACGTAAATAGTTTGTGAAGGCTAATCAGTGACCTTGACCAAACATATAAAAAAACCATACCTCAATAATGTCCTCAGGCAACAAGAAAATGGAGCACCCAAGCTTCCGTGCAACACTGATGATGTAGGTTGCATTTAACTTCTTATCCTCCTCTGCAGTGTTTACAAAATCAACTGTGAGGCTCCCTCTATGGTGTTTATATAGACAGTATCCTTACATATCTATTCCAGTAAAATGGTTGCTAGGAAGCCAAAAATGGTGCAAGCCTGGTACATTTGCCCATTTTCATGCTCTACAAAGCAACAAGGCTTCAAGGCCTCACAACCAATTTCAAAAAGATACAATAAAATAAGAATAATGGCATACCAGTTTCTCCTTTCGTAACAAGACTCCAGTTTACCACCCTTGGCTCCACTGCACTTAGAAGCTCAAGGAAGAATGTCCCAGATGAAAGTTTCTTATCCTGAAAGCAAAATTTTAGACCCAACACCAAAATAAACAATCGTGGGAAGAATCCAACTGCAAAACAAGCTCATAGTTTACATGGTTACCTTGAAGCTCTCTATTTGAGAGGCTCTACCTGCCTTCTTCACCTTGTTATTTGCCCAGTTTAGAATGTCAGCATCTGTGATCTCTTTTCCCTGGGAGTGAGATCTCAGGTTTTTCAGGAGTTGGAGCATAGTAAACCTCATCAGTTGCCATAAAAATGCTGAGACGGAAAAGAAAAGGAGTCAAATGTTTATCTATTATATGTGGAGAGCAGTCTGAAGTTTAATGAGACATAAAAATATTACAATTTATATATTTATCATAACATGATAGTAAGATATTATGACTATCATTTGTATCATTATTATATATAAAGTTTATGCATGAAAAACAAAGTCTTACCTAGAATTAATTTCTTATTTCCTTGCACAATATCATTCCCAGCTATATTCACAAGGGAGAAATTTAGCTGCTTCCCAATTTTTACAATTTGGTTGCAATTCTCAACTTTTCTGAATGGCATCTTTATGGGAGGCTTACTTGCTTGCTTCCAGTTAACAGACCCGGGTGAAACTTTGTCAAGAACTTCCAAGAGAACCCATCTGCATGTTCAAGTCATAAACATCAATAAAAATTTAACAGGGGTTTACACTGTCATGGGAACTAAATGAAATCCTCACCCATTTCTGACATCCTCAAATACATTATTGACATATGTAGCAATTCCTAGACTGTTAATCCACAGTCGGAAGCATCTCTCTTCGCGAGAAGTTTCTGCATCATCTGTCATCATCTCAGCAAAGGAAATTTTTGTGCTGTCAGTGGACAATCCATTCCTGCAAGAGAGCACACATGCTGGTGACACAGATTGCATAACTTAAAAATGAGCCAAAGTTTGCACATGCACCCATGAAGAAGCATATAGACCACCAGAAATTACTAGGAGATTAACACAACTAAAATGTATAAAAAGAACCAATCAGGAATCACTACAAAACTTGGGAGGATCGATGTAAATGAATGAGAAGAAGCTAACATGGATCACACAGTTGAAACAGAAATTAGGTGACTGCTAAAGCAAGTTCACAATGAAACAAGAACATCAATAGCCTTTCTATATATGTAAAGCAGCCACAGGGAATTGTATAAATGTCACCAACATAAGTTACCAGGAAGGAAGAAAGAAAGAAGCAAATTCAGGGAAGCGGGAACTCCGCATATTGGGACAATTCATGGTAATGATAGGAACCAAGGG
Source organism: Bursera cuneata (assembly GCA_026212285.1). Lineage (NCBI taxonomy): Eukaryota > Viridiplantae > Streptophyta > Magnoliopsida > Sapindales > Burseraceae > Bursera > Bursera cuneata. The sequence continues at coordinate 28,403 of JANLJB010002368.1, read as the reverse complement.
CAAAGAAAACATGGACTAACTTCAGATATAAGATGCATGAAATGCTATCAATCATAGTTCACCTATGCTGGAATATTTGTGCAACAAATGCAAGATTAAGATTGGGTGAACCCTCAACAATATCCTTTGGAGTGAGATATCTTTTACAATCCAATTTCTCTGCCTGTTCAAGAACCATGTTTGCCCTTTCTTCCGGATCTTTTGTATCAAAGGTGGCAGAGCTACTATGTTCTGGTGCAAGAGCATTAAGCAGGTGAGCATAAGCCTCTCCATCCTGCAAATTTATAAGGTCATGACATCAACAGAGAACATCAGCAGAGAGAGAAAATGACAGAATTCAAAAACAATGCTTAATGGATAAGTTAATGACAGAATTCAAAAACAATGCTTAATGGATAAGTTACTCCTTGCTATATTAGTAATATACACCAATTTTTAGCAGTGCCGTCACTCAAATGTGAAATATGATGACATGTAAAATTTTCACCCTTGAAACTGCTATTGCTCTAGACAACGGGCAAGGTATCAGAGCACACTAATAGAACCATTTGTTAGGAATTTCTTCTCCATTTTCTGGAAACTTAGGGCTCAAAGTTGAAGGCCATTTTGTAGAAGGAAAAGTTATAGTAACAACTTTTTGCTAAGATTGTGATTCTGATGTTTTCTTCAAAGAAAAGCCACATGAGAATTCATTTAACCCAAAAAAAAAAAAAAAAAGTTTATCATCAAACCATGCCAACAAAGAAATTACAAATGCAAGTAATATACTTAAACAGACAGTGGTTTGTCATAAATAAATTGGTAATTCCCCACCTTCAAATCAGAGGAAAAGTTTGTGACTTGCTTTTCATAGCCAGCTTTCTTGAGATGAAAATTCATCCATTTCAGTAAAACCTTTTCAGGTGATAAACCAATAAGCTCCTCCACATCCTAAATTTTGATAATAAAGCATATGTCATCATTGCTCAAGACAAAGCATAAGTCGAACTCGTCCACAGGACCACAGTTCATACCATCAGAAAGAAGAAAAACTGGTCAACAGACATTACCTGGCTATCATTGACCAATTCCACAAGTTGAGGAGTTTTCTTCAGATTGAGATCAGCTAATAATTGAATCTGATTTTGGCACCATAAGAAGATACAACACAACCAAAAGCGCAAAATTGTGCAGTAATTTATAACTCAACTTTAGGTTGGCAAATGGAAATAAGATTCCATCATAATCTTTTGCATGGGTACTTTTAAAGGAAAAAAGCTCAAGTTGATACCTTGATGATTTGAGAAATCAATCCAAGTAGTAGATGGGGCTACAATAAGTAAACAAATTGAAAAATAAAAGTCAGAACCACAAGGAAGTCAAAACCTCAGAAATATGAGAACAAGATTCTATTGATAGCTGGTTCTGGCACAACTTACTCTTGCTTCAGCCAAGTCCTGTGTGCCGATATTAACCACTGTGCAACCAATAGCTTTTGCAGAATTAAGACCAAGGGTATGGTTTTCATTCCTCTCCCATGGGTTAAGGACTTTTTTTGTGTTAATAGCTCGCTCATCTATGGTCCCAGGAACAGCTACATTGATAAGCTTACTGCATACAGTAACTAACAAGCATCAATAAATGTGATTACATTTGCCAAAACTAAAGAGTAATGAATAGTCAAAATCGTAAGGTACATCTACCAAAGTAGAACTCCATCTTTTGCAAGATCAAACAAAGCATTCGTAGCCGGATCTATTGGAAGATATTTTGACAAGAATGGATCTTCAGCCAAGTAACTATTAATGTGGGCAACATAAGAAGCCTTCTCAGATTCATTAATAGCATGGTGAACAGTGGTTGTTGTCGCCTTTAGAAACGAAGAAGAATTCTTTGAACCACCTGATTTTGCTGTTGCTCGGGCTTGCAAGTTTAAAAATGCCTGCAAATTACCAAAATCCCACAAATTGCTTATCTCCTTCCGTTTTCTCAATTATAAACAATTTACCAAAACCGATAATATCATGATTATAAATGAAAACATATTATGAAAATATTGCCCATTAAAATTTCAAAAGGCGGCCCCATTTTCAATCTGTCAACTAATTGCATACCAAATTTCAACTCTTTCATACAACTCAACAACCAACAAAGAGAAAAATCAAGAATATACTTTTCAAAAGAATGTTTAAAACAAACAAAAGCATAAACCAGAACAGAACAAAAAGCCTGCACCATACCTGCCCATCTATGATATACATTAATTGTTGTAAAAACAATAAAGAAAACAGAGGAAGAAGCAATGAAAGATTTTCCTGATTGAAAATAATATAAAGACTCACCCGAAGGAAAGATTCAAAGTCAGTTTCTTCAGTCATATTGGTGTGAGACTCTCCCAAAATAGCGGCGATCTCATCCTCTTTAAACATTTCAGTGAAAGTCTTCAACTTTGCAAAAACCGGCGGCAAATCACCCACCGTGACACGACCCGACTGACTCCTTATTGAAATAAACTACCAAAAAAAAAAAAAAAAAAAAAAAATGCAACCACAATTAATTCANCCTTATTTAAATAAACTACCAAAAAAAAAAAAAAAAAAAAAAAATGCAACCACAATTCATTCATCATCCAAATTAATCCCATTTTGTCACAAAATCTTCTCAATGAACAATACCATTAGAAGAAAAAAAAAATCTTTATAGTTACCTTGGATTTGAGAGTGCGTAACTCGACCTGGGTGAACTGGCTCTGAAGCCATGGATCAGACACAAGCACACCCACAAAACTAGACATTTTGTGTCCTTGTTTTGCTTTAAACTCTTCTCTACCTCGGACAAAACTGATTGCTTACTACATAAGTTAAGAGTTTTAACAAGTTAGCGTGAAATTGAATTAACAAAACCAGAACAAAACGCAAACGCAGAAACCAATGCATGCACGAACGAAATGATCATAACCCTTTTGTCATATCCAACAGAGAATGAAAAAAAAAAATCAAGACTGATGAAAGAAAGGAAAAGAATTCAAACTCATGAAAGAACGTGGAAAACTTGATAAGGGAAACGAACCTTGGAGAGGGTGAAAGATGATTAAAGAATGTTTTCATTCATTCTGTTGTCATAAGTTTGACAGAGAAAGAGAGAGAGATATGGAAGATGTTATTGTTTGTTTGATGGTGAGAAATAATGAATGAATGAGGAGGAGAGAAAAGCGTGTTGGTCAGAGGACCCGCGAAGACACAGGAAATGGAATAGAGAAAGAGAGTGAAGAGAACCAAAACAAAACAAAACAAAACGAAAACACAAACAAAGCAGATACCATCATACGAGACGGGGCCTCTGTGTTTGTTCGTCTGTTTTTATTTTTTATTTTGTGGTATTTTTCTATTAAAGTTTAATTGAGTTTTGATTTATAATTATGAAGTTACTTTTTATAATAAATGTCAATCTCTTGACCAATACACTTATCCTCCAAATATGGGTTGTTTGTTAAACTAATATTATTTTATCTTTTGAATTTGTAAAGTCTAAAAATCGTCCCAAAGTTGAGGAGAAGATTCTCAAACTTGAAAAATGCTTCAAATTGGCAATGCCCAATAAGTCATGCTAGCGAAGAAAGCCGGCAAGGGTTGGCTCTGGGCGGTGTTGTTGGTTGACAAGGTGGCGGCAACCCATATAACTTTTGAAAATCATTTTCAATTTGATAATTTTATAATGAGACTGAAAGGAGCTATAGTTTATCTGTTTCTTGACTTATTCTTGATATAATTAAAGGAGTGGAATGTGGGAATGGTTTGACAGTTTTAACATGAGTTAGTTAAAAAAAAAAAAAAAGACTTGAAAGAAACAGTGGAGTTACAAAAGGGGCTTTTGAGTTTTGACAAAGGCAAGCAGCATCTTGGGTTACAATGTGGATAATATAATCCATTTATTGAAGAAAAAGTACCAAATCATTAGTTGGAACTCTTTTTTACCGAATCCAAATGGGTGTATGGCATCATTGATCCGTAAAGGCTTTTAGAACAAAGCTTGTTTCCTTTGTTTTGCTTGGTTAGGGTGAAAGTTTTGATTGGTTAGGAGCAGTCAATGCTCATGCAAGCAGAGCAGGCAGGTGAGGGCAGCGCAGGGCAGGGGCTAGAAATTTTGCCACACCGAGAGGTGAGATTAGAATTGAAACGTGCAAGGGAAAGGAAACCTCGCCTACAAATACGAAGAAGAGAAACATGGGTAGGTCGTTGATGGTTATGTTATGTACTATCGAAGACTATGGAGACGTGGCAAACACAAAGGTGGCTATGATTAGCCACTTGCTTCCCATCTTCCATGCAACACCCAACATTGTTTTATTGTCTATCTCGAAACAAAAAATAAATAAATAAATAAGAAGATTGTGTTTGGTGAAAGCGGAGGCCCAAAAAATGGAGCCTTTGAGATTTGATTGGCTTGCACAATAAGCTTGATGTGCTTACGAAGGCCCAAAAGTTTTTGTTTTATGAAAACCGCGGAGCCTTTGATAGAAAAAAAAAAGGAGATTGTGTTTAGTGCAAGCCAAGGCCCAAAAATTTGTGTTTAGTGAAATTGATAGAAAAAAGGGAGGTTGTGTTTAGTGAAAGCCGAGGCCCAAAAATTCATGTTCAGTGAAAAAAAAAAAAAAAAAGTATGATGGCCCATGCAGGTCTCGAACCTGCGACCTTCGCGTTATTAGCACAACGCTCTAACCAGCTGAGCTAATAGGCCAATTTGTTTTACAACTTTTTACTTTACCTTTTTAAAAGTTTTATTTTGATAGGTCAAATGCAACTATGAAAATATTAACAAAAACAGTTTCTCTTTCTGGGAACAGAAAAAGAAACAGTTTCTCTTAAGGTCATATTTTAATGATCTAACTAACTTCATACCATGCCAACCGTAGTTGTTACTTGTAGTTGTCTGCAGAGTCCGACGTATAAATGTCTTCATCAAAGTTGAGAGGACCAGAGTATATGAGGTTTAGTATTTGGGGTTTGCTTGTACAAGAGAACAATAATTGCAATGCTCACTATCTTTTAATTCGGTTGATGATCCCATCGCCCATCTCGTGAAACTATTTGTTGTTAATAGGTGTCCATGTTATGAATACTTATCCTCCATACTTTCGATGAAGGTGGAAAAAAATAGGTGATTCCCCTTGGCCCAAGTGTTTCAAACTCTAATAATCCATGTCATCACATTTTCTACAATCAAATGCTTTCACAGTTCACAGTAAGCAGCAATAACACAACTGGAATTCACACGGTTGAGATTAATGGCTCTCACAAGCAAATCTTTTAGATGCTAAAAGCCAAGTTTATGGAGAGTTACAAAAGTTCATGTCGTTGTTAGAGCCTACCAAGCAAAGTAAGCTCTCAATTACGTGGAACAAATTTGTATCTCCTAAGAGGTGGAAATAAAGTGGCATTGGACTTGGCTAAATGAAACGCATGCTTTTGAGTCACTGCCAATCGCTTTTTTTCCTTGTTGGTTAAGGGTATGTCGTTTTTAGAGGGAGCTTTATCTTGAGTATTGATGAAGCATCATCTATCTTGTTACTAAATCTTTGGAATGGCCCCATCTATAGAGAAAGTTGACAATTTGAGATTTTTTTATTAGAAATTTATGCGTCATCCAGGTTAGCGTAGAGCGTTGAAGTTTTTGTCATTCTTTGTCATTGAGAAACATAAAAGAAATTCCATCTGTTAACAAGCTGCTAATATGTTTCTTATAAACATTTTGAGTCTTGAGAGACCATGAAGCAAGCACCAAGCAGTCCCAAATATAAATCTTAGGCGTCGTCTTGAAACAATGAATTTGAATAAGCACAGTAATAATAACATAAGAAACTCAGATCGTGATATTGAAACAATGAATTTGAATAAGAACAGTAATAATAACAAAGAAACTCATATTGTGATAGCGATACATAATCTCAATAACATTTTTAATAAAAAAATTGTTTAAAATCAAAGCAATTGAACCAAATCCGAATATATCCTCATAACATAAATTAAAGATTTAACGAAATCCTCTCTTAGACTTACAAGAACAAGACCAGGCAACCTGAGACTGCCAAAATCAACTGACTCCAAATACCCCAGTTGATGATCCTATGAGAAGAATTTGCTGGTGAAGATTTTGGAGAAGAAGAACCACTGTCACTTACTTCACTTGGAGCATCAGCAGACGGTGTAACAGCAGGAGCCGGTGCCGGAGCCGGCATTGGAGGAATGTCAGTACCAAAGATTGCTTCAGGAAGAAGGACCATGTCAACTTGATACAAGGCAACAGGGTCAGTTGAGTGCACACTGCTGCTAACTTTAGTTCTGGACCATCCTGAATCAAGGTGCACAGTTCCAGAAACATCAGTGAAATTCAAGGTGTAATCCCCACCAGCAAATGTGGAAACAGGGCTTGCTTGGCTAAGGTTCTTGAAATCAGAAAGAGAATAGTAGTGTGGCAAGGCATGGAACAGGCAGAGTTGCTTGAGCTGGTCCTGAGTGAGGTTGGATAAAGAAGGGCTCTTAAGAGACTTGAAAGCATCATCCTTTGGCACAAATATGGTAATGCCTTCCTCGGTATCGTTAGCTTGGTTTTGGAAGGTCTCAATGACCTTAGTGGACTGAAGATAGCGAAGGAAGGTGTGGAATGGGCCAGCCACAGTGAGCAAATCAGTGAGGTTCACAAATTCTGGTGCTGGTGCCGGTGCTGGAGTTGGGGTTAGTGAGGGGGGACTAGCAACATTTTGCGCATTTGCTGCGGAGCACAAAAGCAATAGTGCAGCGACCATGAAAGCCATGGAAAATCCCATTTTTTGCGTAATCCTTAAGCCGCCTTTCAGGTGACCAGACTCTCTAAATTCCTGCAATAACCAAAACCAGTTAATACTAGATCTCGGCTAAACCCAAAAAAAAAAAAAAAAATTTATGAAGTGTGCAAATCTATTTTCAACAGAATATGAGTCACAGTCAACGCTACCCTGAATTAAAGCCTAAATGTCCAGAGATAGGAAGCAAAAAAAAAAAAAAATCAACTTTTTTTCCATCCACCAAATCACAACCCTCAACTAAGTGTTCAACATTCATGAAACCACAACTTGCCCAACTTCTACAAGGAAGAAAAAGTAAAGAAAACCAATGAGCAGCACTCGGACACAAAGTCAGATCTTGATCAACTCATCCAAGAGAAAGAGACACCAAACAAAATGAAACTGACATTTGAAGACTAAGTTAAGCATTGAAGCATCACGCATTCAGAGAAGAAGCAAGCTTAAATTCCCACTACTGAACTTCAAGAACAAACCCCCACTTCACAAATCTCCAGAAAGATCAAAACTTTACTGCAAAACTCAGATAAAAAACTCATTTTGAATCCACGTTACATCATTTCTCAGCAAACCCAAGTCAACAAATATCTCCCAGGCCGACAATGCACATCAAGAATGACAAAAAAACAGATCTAGATCGGCTAAAGACACCCCACAAAACTAAACACTTCGTATTACATAAAAATGTGCATTAAAAAAACCAAAGAATCTGGAAATCTTAAAATAGCTCTAGAAAGTAAGTACAATAAGAGCAGAGTTCGACAGACACTGACCTGACCAAGAGGAATTCAGAGAGAGAGAGAAGAAATGGTGATGATAATGCAATGTTGCAGAAACCAGATATGTCTTGACAGTATATAAAGATGGATTTTACTAGTAAAATATATTATTACAACAAAATTGTGACTGGTACAGCTGGTGCGCGGTGGTGACTGGTGAAGTGACATAATAATGGTAAAAATTTACTGTAAGAGTAGGTGATATTCAAATCCAAAACTTTACAAAAACAAAAAAGAATGAACATAATTTTATCAAATATTTCACATGGGAGGTGACAAATTAACAATGTTTGTTTCCAATCTCGGGATGTTGCTTCTTCCAAGCATACTTTTATTTAATGGAATTACTTTGAAGAAAAGAGGACCATGTAGGGTGGCCTTTCCTAATCACTCTTCAACCAATTAGATATTTTTTTTTTTTTTTTAATATGAATATTTGAGACACCAACCTTGCACTGCTGCACTAGCCCTATATCACAATCCTTCTCAATTTATCATGATACTCTTATCGTCTCATCAATTTCTACAATTGCTAACGTGCACCGGAATTGCTAAAATGCACCTAAAAATGGTTGCCTTATGGGATATTCACATTTGGACCCTAGAAAAATTGAAAAGGTATTGTCTACCTCCCACCTAAATAAAAAACTAATACAGACACCCTAAAAGTTAACTGCCGTTATCTATATTTAACATACGCTACAGTAAATACTAACAAAAGACATGTATACCCCTTCGCTTTTCACCATCTCCCTCTTCTCAACTCCAACCCGCACCCATTTCACTTATCCCRATCTGCATCACCGCCGGATTGAAATTTTGTCACATCACTGCTGACAGATCTGATCAGTTTGTCAAAATTCCATTTTGATCATGCTGTAGTTTCGTCAATCCTGTTCACTGCCACCATTCCGTCCTTCGCTTACCGTTACCACCGCACAAGATTATTTTTATCCATTGTCACCTGCATCCGCCCAACATCATTGCCAACAGCCATCCCCGAAAGGCACTGCATTTTTTTTCCTGCAATTGTTTTCGTTACTTGCTGTGTTTTGTCAACGTTGCCCCATATTCAGAGCAGTATGCTACAACTGCACCTGTCTTCCACTCAGCCTGCCTTCTCCTAGTCATA
>JANLJB010002368.1:0-19625 GCA_026212285.1 Bursera cuneata | reverse complement strand
ACTGCCGGCAGCTGCTTGAGGGCCTAATTTTGCTTTGCAAATTTGGCTTTTGTTTAGTAATTTTGGAATTTTGATATTGTTCATCATTGCCACTGAGTTTATGGATTTTTGGTAGCTATTGTCGTCTTTGTTTATCTTTGGGGAAATTTTTTTGTGTGCACAATACGTGTTTGATAAAATGCTTCAATAGATGCTCTGGGTGGAGTAACGGCTACACGTGGGAGACAAGAAGAGAGATGGTGAAAAACGAAAGAGATTATTTATGTCTTTTATTACTATTCACTATAGCATGTGTTAAATATAAGTGACGGCAGTTAACTTTTAGGGTGTCTGTGTTAGTTTTATATTTAGATGGGATGTAGACAAAGCCTTTTCAATTTTTCTAGGGTCTAAATGTTAATTTCCCGTTGCCTTATTATAAGGAAAATGGTAAATTTTGATCCCATTGTTCTTGTTATTTGACAATAGGTAGATAAACTTTACACACAAGTTTAAGGCTTAGGTTAACTTAAATCCAGAAATTTCAAAAACTAACACTTATAACTGTAATATTTAATGTAATTTTAATAATATTAATATTGATTTTGCTGAAAATATACAGATGATATGTTAAATACTAATTAATTCAAATGTTAAACGATGTTGTTAAAAATATATATAATATATAAGAATTAAGATCTTCTATCTACCTAATTTTACCTCGAACATCTTGATATTAATATTAATATATACTAATATATACTATGTGACCATTTATCATATTCTTATAAAAAGATAAAATAAAAATGAGATGAGTCCAAACCCTTTATCCGAAATTAAATTGAGATTTTTTTTCTTCTCTGTGAAAGTGAAAAAAGACATCAAAGACGTTTAACGGGCTGATTAAGTAAAATGATCATACTTCAGAATTAAGGAAAAAAAAAATAAAGCGAAGTGCAAAATATCGTGACTAGAGTTGATGAAAATATCGTGGGCCGATAAGTTTTTGTCTAGTAGGCCACGAAGGGGCCCACCGTGAGATTTGGGCCAACCTGCATCCGCTGTCGGGTTGCTTGTTCCCACAAGAAGCCAATGCCAACTGTTATTCTCAATGATCCTCGGCGCCAAACGTGCGCACCAGTAAGTGTCAATCTACGCGCCCCTTGCCCGGTTTAGAGTTTACCAGGCAAACGACATCGTTTCCTTGTGCCTTGCTCTTGCCGACACCTAGTCCACCACTACCAAGCCTTCCTTCATCAGACAAATAATTTATGATAATTTAAAAATAATCACAAATAATTTTTTTTTAATAGAATATTTCGGTATATGACGCATTTTAATATCCTTGAGAAAATTGCATAAGGGTTGTTTGTTGTTTTAAAATTAATGATTTGTGTAATTTTCAATCCAAATGAATTCGACCTTATTCTAAATGAAATTGAATTGAATGATTAATTCTAAATTGACAAAATTAATAAAAATGACCTTAAACTTTACATTTAAGAGGAGAAAAAACCAAAATTCTAGAAAAATGCACGTGACGTACATTGAAATTTGCGGTCAAATTAAGGTTAAATTTATTGTGTTGATTAGGTAAGTTTAATCAACATTGACCTCGAATGGTGGGGATGGGATTTCAGATTTGTCTTGAAAGAGATTAGACAAGGAAGAGGAAGGTGCCATGGCAATATCAAGTGGGGATGCTTTGCAATTTGATTAAGGCTAGCATTTAAACACATGAACCTTGTTTATTTTATATTAATTATGTTATTTCAATATAAGTTAATCAACTTGTATTATCAATGAAAACTAATAATTATTTGTCGGTTGAGATTTGATATTTTTCAAATCGTTAAAAAGGGTAAATCAAGATTTAACCAGACATGCTTAATGCAACATAATTGCACGTTTACTAATCATGGCACGGAGAAAGTTCTAGGAGATCTCATCGTACAAAAAATGCCAAACCAAGAGGAAGAGGAAGAGGGAGATGAAAGGTTATTGTCAAAGTCTAGCCAGCAGCGGCTCCGGTGTCCTGTCAATCTGATACGCCTTCTATCTATTCAGTATTTTAATTGGTGGCTTTTGACACTTAACTTGACTCCTCAAGCAATAATGCAACTATCTTGTTAAAGGCATGATGGGGAACCTAACCTATGTTCTTTTTTTTTTTTTAATATATATTGAATTTCAATCTTGAATTAATTGTATTTTTTATTAAATAAATATATAAATAAGGTTATTCGTCAATTGTTGATTAGACAGATAATATCAGGGAGATAGTATGACTAAATCACAGTTAAATTATGACCTAAAATTAATGTGATTAAAGGAATAAGGTTATGTTAATAGTTATAGTGTTTAGTTCAATGATAAGTGTTTCATCCTGACAATTGGTTTTAAGGTTTAATTATGAGTTTGTTTTTCACTGAAATTAGGATGACTAATTTACAATTGAACTCCACTAATCCTAACAATTGATCAAAGTCTGATCAGGGGTTCAATTCTAAGTGGTCAGAGTAGCCAAGTCACAATCGAATTACTGTCTAAGAAAATAAGGTTGTTGTTAACAAATATAGTTCTTGGTCCAATGGTTGAGAAATAAGGAGGTGCTGCATTTTGACTCTTGGTTGGCTTATTTTCATCATAGCTTCATCTACATTCAGCCAATGTTGGAACAACAACATAGAAGAAGTATTAAGAGAAGAAAAATAAAATAAAATCGTAGCTAAATTTAGCATTATCAGCCAAATGATTCAAAGAAACAAGTTCACTTCAAACAAAATCAAACTCGTTGCCAGCACGGCTGCACTGCTTTCTAACTTCTCAATAGTTCTACGATACTTGATAGTTTACAATCTACTAAAGGCATGGAGATAGTAAAGTTAAAACAAGTACTTAGTAGACAGGCCAAGGACTCCTTCTATCAAAGGCATCTCTGTTCTGTCAGATGAACTTGCCACAGGCAGAAATGAAACGGTCAAGGTAACTGAGAAAGAAATAATTTAATGCGTGAAGCAAAATATCTTCAACTTATAAAAGGTATAAGAACATCAAATGAACTAGGCCAAACTGCATGAACTTGTTACACAGTTCTCTGTTCAAGTAGTGTTCCAATCTTTCCGGATTTCGAAGGTGTAGTTGATCTCCAAGTAGCACTTGTTATCATCATCAACGAACTGCAAAAACAGAGAGAAAAGATAATAAAATAAATAAATGGCTGTACTGATATCATTAGAGACAGAAAAGAAAGCTAAGAATAAAATGGTGTCGAGAAAAATTTATTGTTATGCTGTGTGTGTGCAATGAGCATGTGATATGCATCAGTACTTCGTTTGAAAACAACTAAAGCCAAGCTTATTGAATGATCATACAGATAAACAGCGAAAAGTCCAAAAACTAGCAAAATAAAGTCTACATCAGGCAATACGTAGACAGTGCAAAATGGTGGTCCATAAACAATGATATGTCAAACAAATGAATTGATGGGTCACATGTAACACATTGAATAACAGATCAGAGATGGACCTTCTCCCTCTGATAAACACCTCAACTGAAGGAGTTCAATAATTAAACACAACAAGACTTTGATAAAAGGTAGGGGATGATAAACATTGATGTTTGGATGATTTTCAGCTATATTTAAAGATTGTCGAAACACCATAAATGGGGTAGAAAAAATGCACGTTGTAAACGATGTGAATGTTTTCAAGTGACTCATAATCAACTGGGAAATTAAAGTTCTTCTAACTGATTAATGCTGAAAATTTTTCAACAAATCCCAGTCAAATTGCATAATATATACAATGTTGCAAGAGCCTAATTGATTTAAATTTGGGCCCATGATGCAGTTGAATTGAAAAATCAATGCAGAGTGAAATATATGATAAATGAAAAAACAGAAGTTGTCCACAGACAGTTCTTTCTTTTGCTATTCTAAGCTATTAGAGAAAAAGTTTAGACTGAGATCACATCTTGGGGCCAGCTGATTTAAATTGCTCAATCGGGTTGAAATGGACTCTATACGATTTGCGAGAATCTTTGAGAAGGAACAACTCAAGGTGTAGTTTGACAGTAAATTTTTCAATCATTCCTACTGACGAATCCTAAACAAAACCTTAGTAGGAAAAGGAGGGGCCAATCTTAAGTACAAAGTGATATTCACCCATTACAATTTTCTAGTCAAAAAGGCTTTGAAGAAGAGTGGAGCATTGCTACAGAATCTGAAGTTCACTAAACACACGGAAAAAATTAATCTATGAAGTGATTAACCTTATAGGAAAAAAATTTTTGGCATACTGGCAAGCGACTAGTCCAACATGTAGTCACCTTAAGGAGAACTTTGGTCCACATAATACCTCAAAACAATTTGAACTGACCTTTGTTCTAGCAGAATATGATCCTCGAGCAAATATGCCAGAAGGGGTTGTCTCTTCTGGCATCACATGTACGTAAGGCTCTGGCTGAGGGCTAAAGGTTCCAAGCATCTCTTGCGCACTGTCAACTGAATCGAGTCTAGATGTGAGCAACACATTTAGTGATTGGTATTCATAATTTTGGAACAATTTAGAGCAAATGGCTTACCCTTGATACCAGATTTCCAAACAGTGTTGGTGTATTTAAGGCCTGATACAATGTTATTGTTGACTTCAAATGTGAGTTTGAAGCTGTAATGACTTCCTTCTTTCAATGTAAACCATGACCCCTTTGGCTTTCCACCCTCTGGAATGGGAAGGATAAGTTCAGATCTCGCAGGGGAGACAATGGTCAGACTAAGGATCTTCACTTCAGGTTCGAGAGTTTCTGCATTGTAAGAAAAGCAAACCAAATTTTAAAGGATGTGGAATAAAGAGGGTGCTTCTGCAAACATTTACTGCTAAACTGTAAATTTAAGATGTTCTTTGCCCTTTTCATGTGAGGATTATCAATGGAAGAACAAAAGTAGACGTCAAGTTTATTCAGAATATATGCTTGCAATTCTTGTTGGTTTCTAAAAACAAGAAGAACAAAGAAGCATCAACGTTATCTAGATATAAATTACACATCAAAGAGGGAGGACCTCAAAAATTTTCTTAATGAAAATACAGCATCAAATTGATAATTAACATGAAAACAAAAACCATAAGCAATTGTAAAATACTGAAAATCCAGTTCTAAGAAGATAGTACAACTTAATGGAAAAGAACATTTATACCTCCAATGCTATCAAAATCCACACTTCCAAGAAGCTGCTCCTTCCACTTCCTCAGGCTTTCATCATCCTGTAAAACTCACAAAAGTCATCAAAGGATATCACAAATTGTACAAAGAAACTATGTTATAACTTTTTTTTCCCCTGAATTGCAGCAAAAACAAAAGAAGATCACACCTTGTCCTTTTCAATATGTTCTTTAAGAGTGCACTGAGGACCCAACTGAATTTTGGCGATGGTGGATTCTCTTTCATCATCTTCCTCCTCATCAATCTCACACATGTGCTTGCCTAGCTTCTCTTTTGCTGCAGCTTCATCGTTACCTTCTGGCGGATGTGGACTTGTTTTTGTTTCAGTCTCCAAATCTACCTCATTACTTTTCTCTCCTTCCTCCTTGTTCGTATCAAAACCCATGTTGTTGGTGGAACTTGATACAGCTTCGACGGCCAAAGACATCAACAACTCATCAACACTACACTAGCCCAGAAAAATCTGACTTTGACACCACCCCAGAACACCAAAAGGAAAAAAAAATCAAGTAGAATTGAAAGAAACAGAAACAGCAGTGTGTGTGTGTCAACACTCGAAAGAAATTAGAAAAGTGAAGAATTGTCGTTGTCCAAGAAAATCAGAAGCAAACGACACAGACAGACACAAAATAAAAGAGCAAAAAGACAAAACAGAAACTGGTTTTCTCTTGCTCTTTTCTTGTCTGCTAGCTAGCTTTTTTTTTTCCTTCTCTTCTTGTTGCAACTGTTGAATATCTCGAACGCAAAATCTAGACAGAGAGAGATTGGAGTTGGTTAGTTTTGGGAAGATGTCCAAGTATCCAATCTAAGTTAAACTGAGAAAAAGTCATGTGGTGATCCGAAATGTAAGAACGAACGTGAAGCTTACTCGTGAAAATCTTAAACAGGACCAATTCAAACTCTGAAGCCTAAGATTATGTGAAGATGTTAGAGGCTGTTAGTTGAAAAAGCGTTTGCATACACGTAGTCTATTCGTTGATTGTGCGCTCCTTTTTTCAGTTCATGGATTGCATTAAATTATGTTTGATCCCAAATTAGCTAATTTCTTTGCCTCAAATAATTGTTCTTTTATGGTTACATTGTACTTGATTACGTTTCCAATCACCCTTTTGGTTTGTTCGTTTAATCTTAATTTCTTTTTCAATAAAAATTTGATTAATCTTTTACGATTTATTAATAAGTTAGATACCAAGTTTTTAATATTTCATGAATTTTCCATTCCGAGGAGACCTAAAATTATGGTCTAAGTCAATTGGCATTTTGAGTTCATTAATTTGAGGGACACAAAACCAAGATGAGAGTTGAAGCCATGTCCTCCATGGAAAGATTTATGGAAAACCAATTATCGATTATGTCAATATAAAACTGTTTTTACCGATAAATTACTAATTAAAAGAGTTTTACTTAAGAAACAAAGTGTTATTTGTAAATTAATATGAGAATATTTACTTTTGACATTTCAAAACTTAAAAAAAAAAAAACACATAAGAATTCTTTGTAAAAAAACTTAACTTTTGAGTTTTTCTCATTAAATATAATTTATAATTTTTTAATAAATCAAACTTAAATACTCAAACTCATTCATAATTGATGATCTACTAAAAAAAAGAAAAGTTAAAGATAGGTGTCTTTTGACATCCCACATTGTGTTTGGTAATGATATATTTAAATAAGTTAAATATCTTGTGAGTTTTTTAAGTTGTTAGAGGTCTTTTAGGTTGTAAAGTCAGAAAATAAAATAGGACTATGTATCTAAAACAGACAATATTCGATATTGGATATCAGATTTAAGACAATATCTGATAATGGACCGACATACATGTTCTTAATGTGAATTCAACAACTTTCTTACTGTTGGATTATAATAAATCTATCATTGTGGATAAGTGTAAAAATTTAGGTTAAAATAAAAATGAAAATAGTCTAACATTTTCCAATTATCTATATACTCTAATTAACTAGTAATCAACCGAGAAAACAAATTAAAAAGGGAAATTTGTGGTGAAAATTACAATGCTTAACTAAATTTTTATCCTATTTAATTTAAATCCTTTAGTTCTTAGGATGAAAATGTTAATTTACATTAAAATGTGGGGATAATGTGTTAATTTTAGAAACCTTTAGTCAAAATATAATCAGAAACTTTAAAGGGGTGTCAATGAAAATATATTGATTAGAAAATTGATTTGATGAGTAGCTAAATAGTACGAACAAAGCCTCTTTTGACCTCCTTGTAGTCTTTGGGCTTTCCATTCTTTAGGCTTGACCCAGCTATAATGGCCCACAATAAGCTGGTAAAGTAAAGCATATCATAGTCAAACTCAACCGAGTAATTAAATTGGTAATTATGCACAATTTAAGGCAATTATCAAGGGACAGACTTGTTTTCTTTCGTTTTCTTTGAGCTTGAATTTAAATGGGCGTCGGTCCAACTCGGGGCTGATTTCTCCACGCATGTTAGCAACCAAACTCATCACATTGAAAATTTTAAACAATTTTGTAAGAACCTTGTATGATTATTTAAAAATTTAAATATTATTGTATGGTTATTAATTATTAATTTTATTAACATTATTAATTTTTTAAATTTATTCATTCAATTATTATATGACAAATTAATTTATATAGTGTTAGACGTTAGACGATTGCATACCAAACAGTGATGGAGAGCTTCAATTATCAGAATTATCTTATAATTAGATAAATTACTCCCGCTTACTCATAGGTATCACAGACTACAAACAAACAAGGGTGTTGCAATTGCGCGCACGAAGCAAACGAAAAGTAATGAATAATAAGAGATCAGAAAAGGCCATTGATTAACAGTAATAATGATAGAAATGGTTGAAGAAAGAAAGGATAATTCCAAGAGAGATCACGTGATGATGGCTGGTCGATGTAGAAGTCGATTGTCACAACGCAAAGACTCTTAACCCTCCAGTGTGTCAATTGGTTCATCATAAAGCCCACTGCCTCCATTGTGTCACAACACATCACATCCACTAATAATAACATTAAAGGTCGGTGTTGCTTGACAACTGTCACTCTCTCGTTGGTCATAGACAAATATCCTTCAATAATGGGTTCCACTCCGGTGGGGGCCATCCACCGCCTGCCCTAATGGCCTAAGGCCATTTCGAATGTTTCGGGACACCGAGAGTGGGACTGCCTGCCCTAAACCTAGCTAAAAAGCCTGAAGGGTCGAGAACTTAGGGGACTCTTGTGGGACAGATGAGGAGTTAGAGCGGGGAGAAACGCATCTCGAGGCACAATCAGATGCCTGCTACCGTACGAAGTCTTCAGTTTATCCATTCTTCTCTTGGGATCTACAATAATAATACAAAAATAATTAGTTTTTTAACCCATTTATCCAGAGGTCAAAAAAATTCATAATCAAATTAATTATAATAGTATAAAGTAAAAAATATAAATAAATGTAATGTGTAGTCTAGTAAAGAAGTTAGACCTTAAATGATTCATTGCATAAGAAGCTAACGTACAAAATCTTCCTCCACAGTTGATATGATATGATATAAGATGATCGTCCACCAGATTACAGCTCAGCCATTGATGATCATACAAAGTGGGTCCTGAGTCAGCAGGGGTCAAATCTGTCGCTTTGATTGGTATATTCAAGGGGGTCCACCAGTTTTGTTTTATAAATGCCACGTCAGAATTTGATTCGTTTCTATTAAGTAAATTATGCCGATTGGTCGGTGTGGGACCCAAAGGTGACGCCGCCCCACATCCCCATTTGCCACTTTCGTTGATGACTTGGTTGGCTGACGTGGATCGTCTTCAATTTCTAGCTTCATTGCTATTCACAGGACTTAAGGTTGGTTCGATAATTAATCTTTCATTAATTAGTATAATTATTATTAATTTTGAATTGATTCAGAATTTTTCTACTTGAGACGTTAAACCAATAAGATTTATTACAGGTGCTTTAATCAAATTTCTAAAAAATAATTAATGAGTTTTGTCTATTTCTTAATTTTGATCTTGATCTGATCCGATAAGTAATAAGCTTTTAGTGTATGATTAAGGTATATAATTAATTAAGATGACTGTAAACTTGAATTACTCGGTGAAAAGAACATGTACGAACTGTTCAATGCCAACCACATCAATCGCATTTAAAACTTGAAAAATAGCACTAAAGTGTCAGCTTTTTTTGCAGTGATGATTCATTACATTTTCTTGTGCTCGCAAAAGTAGAAAATAACCAATAAACAGTAAGATTGAATTGAAGGTGCCACAGTTGATGAAATTAACAATTAACAGCAATTCTTCAGGAACGTGAGGCGAATGATAGCCAGGTCGCCTACAAACCCGACTGCACAAAACACACAAACACAAGCACACACTACATGGAAGAATGTATAATGGCTCAGCCATACCAGCCATTATATGAGATCTCCAAAATAAAGTCACATATTAGTAGAGATCAAATAAAAAACCTATAATATATTAATTTCTTTGTTTTATATCAACATTTTTTTTGAAACGTAGGTGTTCCGGTTAGCTTACGTGCACTTAGATTAATTTTACGAAACCTGTATTACGTGTCGTCAGAAATTTTCTAAAACAAANCCGGTTAATCATTGATTTTTACACCAAGAGACATGACCCCAAGGGGATGTATATCAAAAGAATATTATATCAACATGATAACATAATACATTTGTATATATAATTATAGATCATTAAAATGATTTTTTTTTTAATAATGTACCATTAAATGAATATATCATTATACTTTTTTAGAATTAAAAATGATAACTCATCTACTGTTGTTAGGNGTTTCTATAACATAATTACCAAACATGCTGATGCCCTTGGAGTTAGTGAGGTGAGGTGTCAAATCTCAAGATTCTTCAGGTGCCCCCACCGGCCACCTCCACAGTCTCCTAACTTGAGCCTGCCTTTTGAGGCCTCTACACTAGTATATAAACCACTCTCATTCCTCATATCTGCGTCTCATACTCAACCACTATTAGTATTGCTTTCTCTATTTCGCTTTGCTGCTGCTATTCATTTTTCTTCCTAGTTCAATTTCACTTACCTTGAGACTACCATTCCATGGCCACCGCCGAGGTAATAACTGATGTATTCACTTCTTAGCTAAAAGTTTGTTAATGAAAGTTCAACTTAATTTTTATGTGTCAATTCTCTATGTCATGTTAAAATGACAAACTTAGTATTATTATTCTTGAGTCCTAATCTAATAGCTTACGCTTTTAGAGATCAAATGGTTACTTAACATATCGATCACGATCATCGAATTGTTGTTATATGTGTACATTAGCCATGGTTTGTTTATTGACTAATGAAGATCGATGATTTTCCCGTTGAAGAGGGATTAAGTGAATCGGAGAAATAGTGTAAATTTATTTGTTTATGCTGCCTGCAGGTTGTGTCAGCGCAGACAGCAGTCGTAGAGGAGAAAGCTGAGGAAACAATCAAGGTGGAAGAAACTCCAGCAGCAGAGGAAGTCACTGCACCACCACCTGCTCCGGAACCTGCTGCTGAAGAGACAACTGCTGTTCCAGCAGCTGAAGCCCCAGCAGAAGTAGTGGAGAGTAAGGAAGTGGTAGAAGAGGCCAAAGTTGTGCCTGAAGAGCCAGCTGCAGCAGAGACAGTAGAGAAAACTGAAGAGGAAACTGTCAAGGAGACACCAGAGCCAACCGTCGAGGAGACTAAAGAAACTAAAGAGGCTGTTGAGGCACCTGCAGCACCAGAACCAGTACCAGAACCTGAAGCAGAAGTTAAAGCTCCAAAAGAGGAAGTGAAGGAAGAAGAGAAGCCATCAGTCGTTGAAGAAAAAGAAGAAGAGAAGAAGCCTGCTGAAACTGAGGAGAAGGTCGAGACGGAAGCCCCAGTTGAGAAGAGCACTGAGTAAAAGGTTCACAAGATCGTGGAGATGGTGGATGTTTCTGTAGTACTAGCCTTCTTCTAGCTTTGCATGTCATCATGAAGTCCCATGGCTTCATATTTTATCGGATAATAATGGAACTAACCCACTTGGATCTACCAATGCCAACTTACCCGCATGGCTCATTCATGGCTGCAGACGCGATCATCATCATCAGTGAATTGATCTATAAAAATGAATGCTCCGATTAGGCTTCATTGCTTTATTGATCATTTCTAGGATCAACTGTGCTATGTCGGGTTTTGTTTGTTGGTGCCAAATGGGTTCATAACGTTTATTCTCTCTTTTGCATGTGTGTTAGTATAGAAGCTTGCATGAGGTTTGCTTTTGTTTCAATAATAATAAATATATTAGTACTTCTGTTTAATAATTTCATCATGCTTCTAAGATCTTGATTTGGAATTGAGAGCTATAACAAAACATTAAGGAAACATTGACTGTCTCAAACTTCAATTGCAAGAATATATATAAAAGGGCAACACACACAGTTTGATCACTTCCAATTAAACCAACACAGGATTCGAATTATTGCTTCTATGTATATATGGACGAAATCATGATCCAAAATGTAGTGGGGTAACATGACGCCCACGAGTGTCCATAACTTCTCTAATGGCTTCGAGGTAACTTCATTTTTGTTCATCGTGCAATCTGAATTAATGTATATTTTGCTCTTGTAATTGAACATGGGTCATTGCGTTGGTTGTCCTCTTTCTGGAAAATGTTAAGAGAGTAGGTTTATATATGTTTACCAATGTAATATTTTGAGACTGAAAAACTAACCGTAGATTCGAGTCTTTACTTAAAGTAATTGCTTAACATTATATCAAACAAATGTCTTTAGTTCAATTCCAATTTGTATAATTAATGTCGTTTACGTTAAGAGTTGATTTCAACCACTTAACACTTCTTGAGAACAAATTAATGAAATGAACCTTATTATCAAGCTTACTTCATTGCACAAATTTGAATTAAGCTTGAGCCCAAAACTCTTAACCATTTCTAACCTCATCATTTGATGACATATGCAAAAACATTATCTTATTCATAGCGACATTTCTTGCAAAACAAAAAAAGCTATCAGTTTTTTTTCTAAAAAATTCATCTAAAAGTTTCCCGTACGTAATTCCGGGAAGCACTTCTGGTATAATAGTAAAGTTGGTAAGAACGTAATGGGCCTGTCATATGGATCTGAAAGCCCTTCTTTAGGCCCATCAAAAGTTTAAGGCGAGGCTGGGCAAATTTCTACCCACTTTTGTTCTATAACTGCTTCTTAGCGGTTGAATGCTAATTGAAAAGCAATGGCATCTGTGTGGACAAATTCAGCAGCAGTAACAACAAGAGGCAGAGATGAGGTGTATGTGGCAGCCGTGGCATTAAGAGCAACAAAGGGGCCTGCCCAGCTGCTAATGTCTGCAGCTTACTCTCTTAGTATCCGGGATTTGCAGCACTTTATGGTGGTCATCAAACCCTCTTCACCTCCTCGTTCTCAGGTTAATTCTTTCTTTCCTTTATCCTCCACTATCATCACAATTTCAGTTGCATGAATTAAAAGAAATAGTACTATTGATGTTGAAGTAACTTAGATTAGATTTATGAAGAGGTAGAGAACAATTGAGCTTTTAGCTCAAAATATTAGCCATTTTATCCATGAAAATCTGTGTTTGTAGGTTTTTGTTTTTGATTTTCAACCCGAAGATCCTGAAAATATATATACGGCAATTGAAGTTCTATCTGGTAAAGCAATCCCAGGTGAGTGCACAAGTGTCGCTACAAATTTACTTCGAATAATATATTTTAATGGTTATCATATTATTGACGAAAAAGTCTCTTTGATTCCACAATTATCAATTAATTTTGATGTAAATTCAATGGTCAATACACAAGTGAAAAAGACTTTTTGTCTTGTTGTGGACATTTCTTGTGTACTGCTTCAGAGCTGGCGATGGCAAAATCAATTCCAAAACCTTTCATTTCCCACTTGGTTTCTAAATATGATTTTGTGTAATACCAACCGCGACCCTCACGATGGACAAATAATTTGGGTTGAGTTTATATGAACACCTTTGCTCTATGTAAATCCAAAATGAATGAAGAAATGTCCCGGTTATATCATAGAAGGCACCACTATGGAACGAATTAGGATTCTCATAATATGATTTTATTATTGAACCTACATATGATTTGTTCATTTCTATTGATTGTTTACAGATATCATGGATTCATATGCACCTTAAACTTTTCTTAGGGACTGTTCTTGTGAGGAATTTGACGAAACCGCCAAGAAACAAATGTTGGTTTGTTGGGTATTCGAAACCAGATGCTGTTAATACAGCAATTAAATTCAACAGGAGCTGGGACACTGATTTGAGAGTTGGCCAACACGACTGTCGAGATTATACTAATGGTAAGAGTTCTATCTTTTCTTTAATTATACTTCTAGATTATATGCTCACTGCATACAAAAGTATGTTTATATATCTGCAGAATGCTAGTATGATGCAGTCCAAAATCTGAGAGTTCTTGCCTTTGAAGTTTGAGTCTCTTGAAAGGATAAACTAATTCATTTACTTTCTAACTTGAAGGATTGGTTGAGCATCTAACTGGCAAAAAACAAGTGTTAAAGCACCTAAGAAGTGTTGGTAGGCAGAGTTAAACAATTCTTCTCTTCTCTGTACAAGCAAGTGCACACGAGACACAATATTTTGGTTAAAAATATACACTTTGTACGATTATGTTGTCGTGTAGAGAATATTACCTTTCGTCCAAGCTACCCAGGTTTGTTAATCTTCAATATAATCTTGTCATCTTTAGCAGTATCTCTGCTTCCTTGTTGTTGAATTCTTTCATTGATTCTAAAAGAGTAAAAAAAATAAAAAACCATCAACACATTGCGAAATCACTATCTAATTAGTGGGAATATCGAATGGAATCTGTAATTTGTGAAAATCTATTATGGAAATTTCTGGCCATTGAGCAAACTTATGGTATTAATCCTTCTTATCGTACATATCTTGATGCTTAATTGACTGAAACTGAGGACTGTTGCCAGGTTTCAATCGTTTGAAGTCCTTATCTGTGATTTGGGTCATAAGATAACACAAATATACTTGATAAGGACCCTTGACCAAAAGCTTCACAGAAGATGCAGCATAAAGCTCGATTTCTTCTGCGCTGGTTTCTTTACTTCTTTATTAAAGTCTTTGTTCCAAGAACATGTTAAACTAACGTACAAGGAATGCTACTTTGGCATCTAAAGCTACTTTAAAGGAGTTCACTACATGTGTAAACTATTGGAACATCAAGTCGTGGTGGTGGCTGACAACTAAGATAGCTTATGCTTATGCAACGTTTGTTTAGTGGACGAAAACATAAAGCATTGTCAAAGCCCTCTTTTTCCTAGTGTGCAGCAAACATTTGATATGTTATTACTTTTTCCAGTTGGGTGTCGTCTTCGGTACCACTAATCCTCTTTGCAAATCTTCTGTGAGGTATGGTTTCAAGAAATCTATACTGTGAAGTTCGTATTAAATGATAAGTTTAATATTATTGTTGGACTCTAATTTGACAGATGATTTCTAAACATGGTATCTGAGGGACAGAAAGTACCGAATTCGAATTTCCACTTGTGGATATTTGTAAAAACCAGGGTTAATTGGAATGCTTGCAAAAGATAATGGAGACACGAATTGAACTTTTAAGTGTTTCTATACAATCAGAACGCACAGAAAGGAGGTCTGCTATTGTAGCTTTACAAATTTTACCAGTCATTAAAGAGCTTAACCATTTTTTCTTTCTTTTTGATTTCAAAAGTTCTTGCTTTGATTCTTTACAAATTGTTGCCATACACAAATCAAATTGACCAATTCTCTCCACTAAAGGAAACATTGGTTCTGCCCTGGGATACCTTTGGTCTGTCTGTGCCAATTACATCATGGATTCGAATGCTTCAAAGTAATATACGTCACTTTCCATATCGCTAGTACTAAGATTATGAACTGATTTTTATAAAATTTAGGTTACTCAGTTAACTAGACGCGTTTTGTTTTCTAAACCAAAAGCAAATCCCGGATTATTGCGATAAATCATGTAAGCAAGCATACCTCATATTAATATGACCAGTGGAAGATCTCCCATTGCTATTTTTTAATTGACAAGAATGCTCCGTGACGTGCTAAGCCTCTCTATGTAGTAGTGCGTTGAATGAGTAAGATAAGAAACAACAAAAAATGTGAATAAAGAGGTGGGAAAGCATTGGCCTCAGAAGCCGCTTTTTCTTAAAATAAAAGCAGATAAGTAATAGTGAGAAATTAATTTTTAAAAGATCAACTCTTTGATATTGCAAATGCTCGAGAGAAAAAGTTTTGCCACTAGGGAACTGCTCTTCATATTAAAATAAATGGGGCTCGAGGCATGGGGCGTGGAGTCTCTTTTGGTGGCTGTCTTTAAGAAAAGTTCAAAATTTGTTTGGTGGGAGGGCGTGACCAAGGCCTCTTTTCACAACTTTGATTTTGGTTATGCAAATAATTTAATCTCTATGGCAAGCGCTGGCAGCCACTTTGACTTTTCAGCCCAGGACCTCCAAGGAATGGGATGGATAATCTTTAGGTAGTTTTTATATGAAGTAATTTTAATGGATTATAAAAGCAGTAACACATAACACAAGCAAGTGATAGAAGAGGACACAGTTAAAAAAAAAAAAATCTGAAAACATTGTACAAGACTTCAAAATTTCAGTTTTAGTAGCTCCGATCACAGATGAAAGTTGGTGAATCATATGAGGTTGTCAGAAGCATTATTGATTGCAAAAGTCTTCAGCAACTGACATTGATTGGAAATCCATCAAGAGTCTACTAACCTCATATTCATATACTACATTCTAGCTGGCAGGTACAGCTAAAACCAGCTCAAATTTTGTCTCTGAAAAAACAGGAACAAYTGAAATATGAAACTCCATGTTGACATGATGATACAGAGAGAGGAAAACTTGCCTCAGAAAAAATGAACCCATTTTGAAGACTAATGAGGCTAATGAGTATCTCTTAAGGTGATACCTCTAAGATGCCTTTAGATGCCCTATTGTTCTTATTATTGGTTTCAATTATTATGCTTAAGAGGATGGATTTGTTTTCTATTGATATGGGTATCGTTATTACTCGATTAGGACAACAAGTTTGCATATATATTTTACAGAGAAAATGAGGCCTAATTTAATTTCTAGCAACTGATCAGTTGTTGTCTAGTTAACATTCAAGTAATGACGAGAAACAACTTGTTAATAGAAAATACAAACAAACATTGAACAGAATTTTTATTTCAGTAATTAAGGTATAACAAACTCACAGGAAAAGAAGTTGTTGTTTCTGCACTTTACATATCAAGCGGTGTATCGATCCAATTGAAACTTCCCTGATGTACAATCGTTTGAAACCAATTTGGTGTGCGCTGAAACGAGAGATCCTTAAATTTTCCACCTTTTGGATCATAAGAAACCAGAACTCTGCTCTTATACTCCAGCAAAATCTGGCCATTGTCCAGAAGGCATAGAACTCGAACGACTCTTCCATTTAAAGGGTTATTCTTCAAAATCTTGAACGGTCTATCAAGATTTTGTTTTATCCCTTTTGGAATATACGCTCCAATATTGTATTCCCTGCTCCAGGACTCTTTCAAATTATAATTTTTCATTACCCAGATCTCCAATTTGCCATAATTTCCATAAACTGCTGCAGAAAGACAACCTTTAAGCACTGCCAGATGATAGTTGCACCTGTTTAGGCCACCACAATCAGGCTTTGGAACCTCTCTAAATTGCTCATCTGCTATGTCAAATGAGACTATCCTTCGAGCAGGGCTGTATCTTCGAGGTCTAGTCACCCAATGAAGTCTACCATTCACCAAAGCCTCGGACGGCCGCCGGAAAAACTGGTATGATACTTTTCCAAGACTTCTCCAGGCATCACTGCCTAGCGTGTACACTTGAACATCTGATCGTGGATAAATGTTCCTACGAGTACGTTGGTAGGTACTACTACAAGTTTTCCTATAATAAACTATCTTAATCACCTTGTACTCTTTAGCAATCGGATGGAATCCGAATCCGAACACAACTTCTTGATCAGGGTATTGCATAGATTTTGGCAACTCTGTGTAATCCCTTGTGAAAGGATTGTATATATAGAGTGCATCATTGTATAATGAATCAGACAAACAAAGTAAACCGTTACATGAACCAACTACGTCAAATTCCGGCATCTTTGCCTGGAAAGGGATATGTAATTTCCTTACCTTCTCTTTCTCTTTCTCCTGAGTCGAAAAATCTATGAAGTAAAGTTGGTTTCTGATGGGAAAGTCGCAGTGAAGGATTAGGCATGGACTGTTCTCAGCTTTATTGGACAGATGAAGATTAGCCAGAAGTGGGTCTTGCACCAAGGCATGCCAGCCTCTGCACACAAACTTGAATTGCACCAAAGATGTGATAGGTAGCCTAGAAAGTATGTCAACAAGGATCTCCCTCGGCAGGATTTCCATCCCAGTTGTTTGTTGTTGTTGTTGCTGATCATCTTCAACTCGGCATCTTTTTGTTACTCGTTGCCCACAATCCAACTCCATGGCTAAGAAGGATCTACAGAATGCATGAATTGAAGTTGGAAGTTTGGAGATGAGAAAAGGGGTTGAAGATAAACATGGTAAGACTTTGATATGATCAAAATAAATAAATAAATAAAAAGAGACGAAAACCACAAGAAAAATGGTGCTGCTGGATGGAATCCACCATTGAATAATTCTCTTGAAAAAGGAGTTTCAAGTCTCTCTTTTTTAATTTTTCTTTTTTTTAACTCAAGAAAAGAAATTGATGGAGCCAACAATCAGCACCGTTCATAATGTGAGTGCATAAAACGCAAAATTTATGAATCCAATTCCATATCTATTGCTAGGTGTCCCACTGATAATGACCCTGCAATATTGAAGTATTGTTTATAAGAACAAAAATTGACAAAATAATCTAGTTTATATAATGAATAAATACATATATTTTTGCTTTGTATTTCAAAGATGTTTTCACACACACCAGTACAATATTTTTGTTAAAACTTCGCTAATAATCATGCTGTTGAAAGTTTCTGTATCAGGGGCCCAAGGCATTATAAAAGTCTAAAAGATACAAAATAAAAGTCGTTGCAGACGATATATACAAGATAAAAGAGACCGAACAGGAGCAAAATGACAGGGCTACTTTTAAGGAGTAGATTCCAGCAACCAGCCAACACAAAGAAAAGCCCGAAAGTTCCTGATGGCTTTCTGCCCTTAGATGAACACCTCTCAGCCTTGCAGGTAGGCCAAAACGCTTTTATAATATTATTATTATGTTTCAATTTAATTTCACGTATAAAAGTAAGAACTACAGTGGCCACTAGAGCGTTTCAAAGTGTATCCAGGAAAAATCCTGGAAGTTTACCATCTCACTTGCAATGAATTGATAGCCAAACCCTCTTGCCTAGAACAACTCATGCATATAAAAAGAGAGAAAAAGACAAAGCAAGAGGTGAACATTATTATGTATAAATTTTTACATAAATTTGTCCTCTTTTATGCATAATTTATGCCTATATGTTCTCTTCTAAATGCCCCTTACAAAGTGAAAGTTGTATAAGATATGAGATTTGAGTAGAAAGAGTAAAAATTACCAAAAAAGGTACTTTAATTTGACTGAACAATGGCAAAGAATACAAAAGGAAAAGATTATATGCTACAAAAAAGTTGAAATTTCATCAAGGGAAATTGTGAAGGTGTAAAATTGTAATGGGTCCTTTTAAATGTTCAACAATCACTTTTTTAACTTTGCCATAAAGACTACCCATCTTGCCAAATTTTCTGATGCACACTATTACAAGTGGCTATCTCACTCAAAAGAGATTTTAAGAGTTAGTTCAACTAACCCTAGAGATCTCTTTAGTCTAATGAAGAGCTACTAAAAGTTCTTATATCAAGAAATAAAAATGTTGCATGTGGCAGGTGGTTCAATGCCTCCTTTAGCCCCTACATCAACCAACTCTTCTAGTGTGAAGATGTCACTGTGTACATCTTTGCAAAAACAGATTGACAATTTCTGAGGCTAGCAATTGAAAGTTCTCTGTTTTGAGTAGATTTGGTCTGGTGATCTAAAATATTTCTTAAGAACAGAAACACAGTTTTCAGAAGCAATTTAAAATTATCTGATTGAGAATAATTAATGGGACTAATTAGTTATTATGAATCTATTAGAACATTGTTTTTGGAACATTCCCAATACATAATGCTTTTCAAATATTTCTGCATTTCATGATTTTAAGATCCAAATTATTAGGAATAGTTAAGATACAAGACTCCATATTATTTGAATGGTTGAAATCTAACTCTACTCTAATCAGTCTTTTGATAAATTATCAAGAGAATTACTTCTTAATGAGATAAATTGAAAAATCATTGAATATATTACAATTTTTAAAAT
>JANLJB010002365.1:2855-23160 GCA_026212285.1 Bursera cuneata | reverse complement strand
AATGAGTGATCAATGGTTAAATGATAAGTTAGTTGTGTATATAGAGAATGATGTATTTGATATATTTGATAATGAAGTCGTTATACAATATTTTTAAAAGATGAAATAAGGTTGAAGACAATTATAAATGTGTTAGTTAACGATAATTTTATTAATATAAATATTTTTATTTATTTATATTTATATTTATGTTAATTATCACTTTAACCTTTGACCCCCTTAAGTTTCATTTATGGGTCCGCCCCTGGCTGAATGAAAGCACTCATTTGAAAAAAAGGCCAAGAGATTGTAGCCTTATAGGTGATTCAATAATAACAAGAAGGTTTAGCAGTCTAAGGCCTTATATACAACTTGTATTCGTATTGGGGTTGCTTTCACGGTTTCCAAAGATATAGAAAACCCTTCGGTCATCTCCATAACTCCATTCTCTAAATCATGCAATAAGGAAGTTCCCTAAATCGTTCTCTAAATACCCTTCGGTCCTGATAGCCTGACCCTTCTCTAAATCATGCAAGTATGAAATAACTTAAGTGTCATTGGATTGCATATGAGGAAGTTCTGCATTCTTTATTTCATATTAACTAAAATAATAAGTATATGATGCTGATTACATAGAGAATCGGAAGACTGAAACCCAATTTAAAAAAAAAAAAGATTGTCATTTGGGGTAGAGTAGGGATTTGATGGCTGGAAGGATCAAATTAAGGAAAGATTAAAAGAAGAATTATAATTAAAAGGGATCAAATGGAGAAAAGTAAGAAAATAAAGACTATCATATTAAAAAAGAGAGTAAAATTTTTGGCCTGAGGCAGCCCTCCGCGACGTCATTATAATTTAGTTTTTTCTTTTTACTCTTTTAACAGAAGTTACCTCTCACCGATCAATCTATATTCACTTTATTAATGATTAACAACGAGATCTACCATCATTTTTTACATGCCCATGAAAATGAGGTACAAATTCTTTCAATTTATTTCCTTCCATTGTAATTAACAATAATATGGCTGATCATTATGGGTATAATAGTATATATTTAGACCAAGTTATTATTATTTCTTTTTTCAATTTTTTTATTAAGCTTATCGATTTATCTTAACAAATGATTCAATGCAAAACGGTTTTTTTTTTTTTAAAGTGTCACAATTTATTAACTCATTTTTTTTCTTTTGTAAATTGTAAAAACAAAGAAAGAAATTATATTTTCTCTCTTATTTAGTAAAGCAATGGCGGACCTTAGTAAGGGTTAGCCAGCCTAAGATTTTTGACAAAAAATCTCAAATATTACAAAACTATCAATTTCATCCCTGATGTTTAACAAATGATAAATTAATCCGTAAAGTGTGACAACTTAATCTCTTTACACAAAAATCCTGAATATTAACAATTAAATCCTAAAGTTATAAGATTTAGACACATGCGTGAATTATGCATTTAAATGGACTTCAATGACATCTCTTCTCCATATAAATTATATAATCATCTTATTTCTAAATTTTAAATATATAAATATTATAATGTGTCTAAGAGAGATTTTAAATAACTTAAAAAATTTTATTTTTTAAAGTTTTTTTTTTTTTTTTAAATATGACTAAAATTTCTGTGCTAAATTTTAGCAATGTGATGGGACAATTAGAACAATTCTAATATTTTTTATAAAAAATATTAAAATTTGCAAAAATTATGATAAATTTTAAAAATATATATATTAAGATTATTTATAAATAATTACACTCTAAAATACTAATTTACGTTAACATGTATAATATTTTATTACTTATTAAAATATTCCTTTAAATGAATAGTATTAATAAACTTGATAAGTGGATATGGTTTGTGAGTCAACTAATAAAAGCACCGATTGTTAGTGTTCAGTGACAGAAAAATCTATTTTAATTTGTTGATTTTGCCGTCAAATATATTTAAGTCATTATATGGTTACGTATATTTTATAAGGCTCGGGCTATTAAGATTTAATTTTTTTGACTTAATTTCACACACTCCTTGATAATCATTCATTTTTATAATTTAATGGTAAAAAGAGTTATTAAATTGGCATAAAAAATAAACTTTTTAACTTCTCTTTCTTATTTATGGATTATAGTAAATCAATGGCTATCAAAGAATATGTAAAATTAAGTCCCAATAACTTAACCTATTTTATAAAATCTTTGCTTTTCTATTCAATTTTGAAAATTTTAACGAACTTTTTAATATTTGTCATAGCTATAAAGTAAAAATCTCAATTAATTATTTATATATTTTAGGACAATAATACGTTAATATCTTACTCTTAAAAATTGATGTTAACTTGATTTTCATTTTTTTCAGCCTATCCAATAATTTTTTTTTTAGTCCGCCCCTAGAATGAAGCAATCACTATGTTTACTCTTTGTAAGTTTCTACCTTTGATTCCAAGAAGTGTAGAATAATAAGTAATTATCATTCACCACCCTTAACTTTTTTTTTTCACTCATATAAGACTTTTGTGTTTTTATCTTCTCTCATTCTAAAGTTTTGAAAAAATATATTCTCAAGTCCTCCAGTTAAAAATTATGTTAGTTAACATCTATTAACCTCCATATTTCAATAAATTTATCATTTTACCCTTACTAACACATATAAATAAATGACTTAATTTTTAAAGAACAATATTAAATTAAATGACCAAATTACCTTTAACACATATTAAAATTATTTTTTATGAACAATATTAACACGTAGTGATATTTATTTTAAGGGTAATTTAGTTATTTAACTTAATATTGTCCTTAAAAAATTAGTTATTTTTTATACGTGTTAGTAAAGGTAAAATGATAAATTTATTGGAATATAGAGGTTAGTACACGTTAAGTAACAGAATTTTTAACTGGAAGACTTGAGAATAGATTTTTTTAAAACTTAAAGATGAGAGAAGATAAAAATGGTAAAAATCTCATATGAGTGAAAAAAAAAAAAGGTAGGGATGGTTAATGATAATTACTCGTAGGATAATCTCATAGGGTTGCCTTTATTTATTTATTTTTTTTCTTGGTGCAGCTTTACCTCTAATTTGCGTGCTGTTAAAAAATGAACAGAAAGCAAGTATATGATCGAAGTCTAGATACAGGAGCATATATTCTGAGAGAGCAAATCTATAAAGAGGAATTATATATATATATATATATATATATATATAGTAATTACAGCTATATATTCTATCACGAATGAAACAACTCATTGCTTTTAATGATTTTTTTATTAAAAAAGAAAAGAAAAGAAAAAGAAGTGAGATAGGTCTTATTGAGAGATCTAATTTGATTTCCCGAATCTCGGTTTCAAAAAGGGCTTTATATTCATTAATATCTTCCAGCCCATGCATGCACTATTGGAGTCGTAAAGTTTTATTTACATTATTTTAAGAGTATTAGAGAGTTTGACCAATATTGGAACCAAACTGATTAAATAACTTGGAAACTTATGGTTATTCATTATTTCTTTAGTTATAAAAGGACAGGTCATACATAAAACGACATTATAAAAACTGAACTATTGCTAATTAAGTTGGGAGCTTTCTTTTTCTTTTACCATTAGAACCATATTGATACCTTGCGTAAATCTACCATCGGGTCAAGAAGTCTTTATTAATCTGTTTTGATTAATCAATAGTATATATTAGTCACAAACTTACTATTAATCATACATCACAAGTTACAAAATAATTTATTCATTATATATTATCATTTTCAATTTAGCTCTGCAAGGTACAGGAATGTAGCAAGAAATATTGTTACCTCCATCGAGAAGGAATAAATGAACAATATTTCCTTCACCAATCAAATTTGCATATATCATCCACAAGTCTTCAGCTTTTTCAGTTTGGTGAAAATTGAGGGCAACTTTGACGGCCAGAATTTATCATTAAATGCCAATCCCAATATTTCAAGATTGCGCAGATTGTCAATTTCTGTTGGGAAAGGACCATTAAATTCGTTCTGATAAAGGTGAAGTACCTTTGGATTTTCACTTTCCCCTATGTAAGGTTGGAAATATTTTTGTTTCATTTCTTGTAATTTTTATTATTTTGTTTAATTTCTTGTAATTGGTCATCGGATTATCGTGTTTGATGCGAAATTTGAAGGTTTTGATTCATATTTGGGCAATATCTCCCAAATTGAAATCTGGGTTTTCTTTGTTGGATTCAAAGGCATTTGTTTGTGAATTTTCTTATAATTTTGATTTTAGAAGTAATGTCCCTGCCGTCAAAAGCCGATTCTATCCAAATCTGGGAGGTTTGGACTGACAACCTTGAACGAGAATTTGATTTGATTCGCATAAATTCATCTTCCCATACAAAGGCTGCCTTAAAATGTTGTTGTATCTAGAATTTTGCTGCTGTTGTTGCATTTGGTTTAGGCGCGAAATCAACTGCGATCGCTTCAACGCTGGTGAGATTTGATAGTTCGACATAGCGGCAACGTTAATGTTAACGTTCTGTTGTTGAACGATTTGTAGCGTCATTGGCTGTTGCTGTTGTTGATGATGACGATATTGTTGTTGGGGTTCAAGTGACGGAGATGGAGGGTTTTTGAGCGACAGTTATTGGGTTATGGGGAATTTGTCGAAATAGCTTTTTTGGAGGGGGGTCTTTGACAAATAACCTAGCTTCCATATTTCTCTTATTCACCTGCCCTTAACAGTGATACTCCCCTTATATTTCCTATTTACCCTCACATCTATTTTTATAAAAATCAAACAAACCGCATAACAGTATTGTGAATAGTACCTGAACCTTTAGTAAACAGTACCCGGACCGTCAATGAATAGTGAATAGTACCTAAACAGTACCCGAACCGTCAGTAAACAGTACCTAGACCGTCAATTTCATTTCTTTCGAATCCATATCGTCAGTGAATAGTATCATAAATATTATCATGAACGTAAGTAATTTTTTTCCTTAAAAAATGACGGTTCAACTGTTCGTGTGATTACTGTTTTTTAAATTTTAATTTTTATAAAAATAGATGTGAGGGTAAATAGGAAACATGGGAGTTAGGTTATTTTTCAAAGACCCCCCTCCAAAAGGGGAATTTCGACAAATTCCCCTTGAGTTATTAGGTTGGATGAAGATGAAGATGAAAAGAACATAGTAAGGATATAGCGTAAGGGCATTTATGTCCTTAGTTATTTAATACTGTATTCGCTACTAAGTTGAATATAATTTGAATATAACGACAGTTAAATTAGGGTCCAATATTACTTTTAGATAAAGAAGGATGTCAATTGCTTTCAATATATTTTTTTGGACTAAAAAAATATACCAATAGATTTAGTAATATTTTATCTAGAAACGCATAATTGAGATAGTGGCCATTCAAGAAAAGATGTTCCACTAACAATACACCATGACAAACTTAGAACTACAATTTCATTTTATCATTCAAAAATAAAGAAAATATAGCATTCTTTTAATTGCTTAGTAGTTGGTAACTTGCTGTCAATCACTAATAGATTTTGTTTTCCCTAGAATTTGGAGACTTTATGCATGGAAGGGTCTACAACGAGGGACCTGAAGATTATAGAATATGAGGAATTGGAGCAAATCATTATCGAATATGATGAAGGAGATCATCGCCAGCCTCTGCCCATACATAAAAATAGAGCTGATGATGTCTTATATGACAAAGAAGTTGTGCTACCTCCACTTGAATATTTCTGTTTCTCCGATTGCCTCAACAACTTCTGCCCGAAGAATTATCACTTCATGTTTCCATCTATTGAAACATTATATATATGTTAATAAGATTTTTTACGGGTGAAAGTGGAACAGGAAGGAGAGGTACTTAATTAATTAAGAGTAATGTTGTGGGCACAAAATTGATATTTTAACTTTGTATTATAACTGATGTGGTATTATATAAATAGCAAAATAAATACATAAAAATCAAAATAGTAAATGTTGATAAATTCACCTTACCACTCACACGAAGAGACGCAGCTCCCTCAATGACCTAACATTAACATCAAATAGCTCCCTCAATGACCTAACATTAACATCAAATACGTTAATCCTTCAGATTTTCAGGAAAAATTACCGCATACATGGAAAAGATGAATCAGCAGAGGGGAATAAAATAACAGAAGAAATGCTTATGATTTTTAACTCGAAGGTGATGCGGTTCTATTTTATGCAAATTATTATATGCTTGAACACCCAATATATATTATCTACGTACATGGAAAAGACACTGCCCATGCTGAAGAGGCTCCAGCCTCAAAGATAGTACAGAATGCCTATGAAAAGTTAAAGCCTGATGAGTCCTCTGGTGCAGGAGAGATTTCTAAGTCTGTGTAATTAGTCATAANTAATTAGTCATAACCGGTACGTGTTAATTGTATATGTTATTGTACCGGTATAAATGTTTCCACAGTAACGGATTTCATTTTTATGTTTTATTAGGTCCTAGATGGACCCTTTTTAGAACAACTATAATAACAAGTTACAGATTATGACTTATGAGTTATATGAAACTTGCCTAATAGTAAAATCAAATATTGGCATACATCATTTTTACTAGTTCCACATAACCCAGAAAGAAAAAAGAAATCTCATATTAAATCAAAGAAAAAGTAGAATATTATAACTGTATTACTCATGTGGTACTTCAATTTAATCATAAATAGACACATAAACTTGTTAATTCTATCAAATTAAAATTTAAAATTTAAAAAGAGAAAATTATAAGTTTTCTGTCACTTTGTCAACTTCCCCCCTAAAAATATTATAAAAGAGCTTCAAATAAAAGTCTCCAGAGGTCTAGGCTGTCAGCAGTCAAAATAAAAGATGAATGTGGTCAAGTCCATTGTATCCGTCGTGTTATAAGCTGAAAGTCCTCTTTTTATGTCTCATAACAGCTTTTGATTAGCTTATAAGTTAAGTTGGGAATGGGACTCAATTCGCCAGAATCCCAGATCATGCTCGATTCAATCGAAACAAATAAAAATATAAAGAAGATTATAGGTTTCAATTTGATAACGTATAAACAAGAAGGAATTTTAATACTACGCATATGAGGCTGATAACACAGAGAGAATCTCAATTCAATCGAAAATGAACGATGAGAAAAAAGTTATAAAAAAGGTGAAAGGCAGATCAACTAGAAGATTGAAACAAATAGCTAAAGAGCATATATTCTGAAAGGAGAAATTCATTAACAGAATATTTTTATTTAAAGAGTTAGACTTGAAAAGAAATCTAATTTTCTCAATCTCAATTTTGGAAGTATAAAGAATCAACCAACTAACAGGCGAAGAAATTCATTGTACAATGCAGAAGACAAAACTCGAAAACAGCGCATGACTCACCATTAGATTTTAAACACAAATTTTAAATACATATCTACAATTTTAAATTCTTTAACTAACATCGGAATCAAAATTATATAATCTTTTGAAAGGAAGTGAATTGTTGCTCAGTTTATTGGGAATCCCCCGAGAGAACCAGTGCATCATTTTCTTTTTTATGCCATTGAAGTTATATTGATACCTTGCGTAAATCTACCGGTCAAGGGATCCAATAGTTGATTCAGATTCTAAGTAATATTACAGTCACAAACAATAGACAAAATCGATAATATCAAAAAAGAAATTAAATTTAAATTTTCAAAAAGACTCAACATAACTATTGTAATATACGAATGTAGAGGAATCCACATGGTGGTGGCAACAATTGATGTTGATTTATTTCTTTCTTCTCGGAGCTGATTTTGTTCCTATATATCTAGATTGAAAGTCGTGATCACACAGATATACATTACAACATCTAGGATATTGTTTAGTTGGAATTTTGCATAATACTTTGAGCTTGTAATACTACCAATAAGAATTGAGAAAGTGGCCCACTAACCAAACACCATTACCATAAAGGGAACATGCAGTTCCACTAGCACCAACGAACATTAATCTTCTCTATAAAACCCTGGAATGACATTTCATTAATCAACGAGCAATCATGCTAATCAACATAACCAGCATTAAGACCTCATCAGATGGAGCCTGGCAAGGCGACAATCCCCTAAACTATGCCCTCCCGTTACTCATAGTACAAACCACGTTAGTCCTCTTCATCAGTCGCTTACTTGCTTTCCTCATTAAACCACTACGACAACCCACCGTCATTGCTGAGATTGCAGTACGTTTCCTACTCCTTTTACAAAATTATAAAGTATTCTTCGAAAAGAAAGTAGCCTGCATACATATGTTCTCATATTCTTTTTTTCTTTCTTCCTAATTTTGATGTTGTCGAGCGATATATGATATTGCCTTTCAGGGTGGAATTTTGCTTGGACCATCTGCTCTAGGACGAAACAAAGAGTTCTTGCGTCTAGTTTTTCCATCATGGAGCACTCCCATACTCGAATCAGTGGCAAGCATTGGTCTTCTCTTCTTTCTTTTCCTTGTTGGTCTTGAGCTCGATTTAACCTCAATTCGCCAGAATGGCAGAAGGGCTTTTAAAATCGCACTTGCTGGAATTACCCTACCTTTCCTCTTTGGAGCCGGAGTCTCCTTATTTCTCAAAAAAGCCGTCCATGGAGAGAACAAAGTTGGCTTCGGCCAATTCCTCTTGTTCGTCGGTGTGTCTCTTTCCATCACAGCTTTTCCTGTGCTCGCTCGAATTTTAGCAGACCTCAAACTCCTAACAACCCAAGTCGGCCAGACTGCTATGGCTGCAGCAGCCTTCAACGACATTGCTGCATGGATTTTATTAGCTCTTACTGTAGCCCTTGCAGGTAATGGTTCCGGTCATGATCCCCAACAGAGCTCATTAGTATCCCTATGGGCTCTCATTTCTGGTGTTGCGTTTGTGGCTTTCATGCTACTTCTTGTCCGTCCGGTTATGGAGTGGGTTGCACGCCAGTGTTCATCCGAGCGCGACTCCGTGGATGAAATTTATATATGTCTAACCTTAGCTGGTGTAATGTTATCCGGGTTTCTCACTGACCTTATAGGAATCCATGCAATTTTCGGTGCTTTTATGTTTGGATTGACGATTCCAAAAGGAGGTGAGTTTGCAGTGAGATTGATGAATAAGATTCAGGATTTTGTATCAGGTTTGCTTCTGCCGCTTTACTTCGCTTCTAGTGGTTTAAAAACTGATGTGGCTAAAATACGAGGGGCGGAGGCGTGGGGGCTTTTGTTGTTGGTTATATCCATCGCGTGCGCAGGCAAGATTTTGGGAACTTTTGTGATGGCAATGATGTGTACGATTCCAGTCAGGGAATCGTTAGCGCTCGGTGTGTTGATGAATACCAAAGGGCTGGTAGAGCTCATCGTTCTCAACATCGGTAGGGAGAAGAAGGTGACTTAAATTCTAACGTTACATGTTCTCCTCTTAATTTTTTATTAATTTTACTCGAGCAAAAGATTAGACAAGAGAATACTATTGGTCCGCTACTACTTCACCACTTCCTTTAACTGTTAACTTCTATTGACTCGTATATACTTCTGAAAACAGGGTTGGAGTTCTTGTTTTAGGGATCAATTTGAGGATACTAAAACGCATGGAGCCGTTGTAACTATAAAATTTTATAGTTAAAATTCTAGTAAATTACTTATAATTTTGAGGCCAGGGCCAACTGTATTAAAAGTTTACTTATATTTTGAAAAAAGAAAATAGTCTGGTCGTAAGCTTCTATGATTATGTGATATGTTAAAGTTTAATTGGAAAGGTTTTCTAAATCAGTAAAAAATTATTTAAATTAACAGAATTTATGATATAAAAATAATTATTTAAATTAGAATATTTAAAAAATTATTTACAACTTTATAATATTCCTCAAATAAAATTATATTATTCCTGAAGTGTTTTTTGTAGTGGCACAGTTCTTTTTTATTTTCACAATTTATGCTGCCTAAAAGGCGTACCAGAAACGATCATTTTCTGTGGAGTTCCTGCAGAGGGCAAGTGGCAATTCCTCAGCAAATTTAATAGAGGAAATAAAATCTATATTTTCTTTATATTAAAAATAAAGGGATGAATTTTCTATATTTCTCGTAAGCTTTTTGTTCATTTTTACAGCAAGGAAAAGGTAGTTTTTGATAGTTTAGCTGAATCAATTAATCCGTTGTTATTAATGAATTGAGAAATGATTTGGGATAATTTTCAATTTGAAGTAATATTATGTTTGATTTTGTATACCTGATATATGTGAATTTGATAAAAATTCAACAGGTTCTAAACGATGAGATGTTTGCTATTTTGGTGCTCATGGCATTATTTACCACTTTCATGACAACACCAATGGTTATGGCCATTTACAAACCCTTGCATCGCATTTCTTCTCAAACTCAACGACGATTAGAGCGTCACTCGCCTCATGACAAGAACTTACAAGAAGAGCTCCGAATCATAGCTTGCATACATGCTCCTGAAAGCGTGCCTTCATTCATCAAACTTGCAGAGTTAATCAGGAATACAAGGATTTCCCCTCTGAAACTCTACGTCATGCACCTTGTTGAACTCACTGAGCGCTCCTCCTCCATTGTTCTGGTTCAGAAAGCCCGAAAGAATGGCTTTCCCTTCATCAATCGATTCTGTCGAGGCATGTCGAACGATCAAATAGTTGCTGCATTTGACGCATATAGCCAACTAGGAAGAGTCATGATCCGTCATTTGACAGCCATTTCGGCCTTGTCCACTATGCATGAGGACATATTTCATGTGGCGGAGGACAAGAGGGTGGAAATGATCCTCTTGCCCTTCTTCAAACAGAACTGGAGAGGAGAGGGTGAAGAGGTGATGGATAGTGCTTGGCATAGGTGGAGAGAAGTCAATTGGAAGGTGTTACAGAGTGCACCTTGTTCAGTGGCAGTGCTTGTTGACCGTGGCATTGGTTCTAAGTATGAAAACGTGCCAGAAACCACGGCCACCATGCCCAAAAGGATATGCATTGTGTTTTTTGGAGGACCAGATGATCGCAAAGCTTTAGAATTAGGTGGGAGAATGGCTGAACACTCGGAATTTAAGCTGACTCTTGTAAGGTTCCTTGAAGAGGTTAAGGTGGAAAGGAACAGCATTTCCGAACAATCCCCGCCAGACATATCATGTATGGAAAACGATAATAGGTTAAGGAACGAGAATAGCTACCTCAAGGAAAAGGTAAAGTCTTTCATAAATTTTTAGTAATTTTTGATATAGCATTTGTTTACCATGCTGATATATATGCTTTGAGCGTAGGAACTGGATGAGGCCAACGTGGAGGCGTTCGAAAGGAAGTGGAACCAATCAGTGGTGTATGAAGAGAAGGTGATGAGGAACATCACGGAGCAACTGCTAACGATAGGGAAAAGTACAGATTATGAGCTTCTTTTAGTGGGGAGGGGAAGGTTCCCATCAAACGTTGAAGCAAAACTTGCGAATAATAAGGCTGAGAACATGGAGTTGGGACCAATAGGGAACATTTTGGCTTCAAAGGACCATGGCATTCTGTCATCTGTACTCGTGATCCAAGACCACAGAACCTATAAAAATGAAACCACTGTCTCCACGAATGTTCCGGAAAACTATTCTACTACTGACGCTCAGGAATCCTGTGTGTAAGTATGACCTGCACGACTCTTACAGAGTTTGGATGTTGTATCATAAATACGCCAATGCCAACCGCAGGTAATACAAAGTGCGTAGACTTTGTAAGGATGTTGGTGGACGACGAGGTTAATTTCTGCCACGTTACAACCTAAGAATATCTTTTATCTTTTCAGTGGATTTACCCGTCTTCCAATCACAATAAATAAATAGGATAATGTTTGCATTTAGGGTTCTATGGTACAGTGTTGTGTTAGTGCTTTGAATTGAAATGGAATAAATAAATAGCAGCTCTGTTGTTGAAATCACTGTAATCTGTGCCATGCATATCCCAATTACTGAACCAGGCGGCACCCAATGTCAGTGGCATGTACACTCAGACACTTAAATTATATTGAAAATTACATCACTTGATATATAAAAATTGAGATATGAACTATTGAAAATTACATCACTTGGTATATAAAAATTGAGATATGAACTTTTTACAGGTAGACCAATATTTATAAGATTCTGAGTAAACAGGAGGTGGGTGCGTAAGCCATACAGGAATTCTATTGATGCAAATTGTACCACACAAAGGCATAAATTTATACGCAATTGTTTCGAATGACTTATAGTATCGGGGTTCTTACAATAGGGATCTTTTTAATTCGTTCTGAAACTTGATGGATCTCGTCTTATCACCTTAAAGAGTGTTCATGAAATTATTGCTAAGCAATATAAATACATGAAAGGATAGACAAAATTTGGCTGAAAAAAGTGTGATGACTATGGGAAAGGAAATGTAAAACACTCAACGGAACATGAATGAAAATAATTCACTAGTCATTACAGATCCAAAACAACTTTGAATTTTTCAAAGTCACAAATAATTTTTCTTCACACTCACAAACAGCAGTCCTCGTTTTTTGATGGGGGCCAATCATCCCCGCGTTCATAGTTGTACATATATGAACTACTTCCAAACACACATACCTTCCCAAGAAGTCATGTAAAATTTGGAAATTAGAAAATAGAGAAAAGAAAAGAGTTGCTAGAAAAATATACTAACCTTAACAAAAGCATTTCCACATAAATTTGAGAACCAATTTGTTACCCACAACTTTCTCTTCAGATGTACTTAGGCAGAAATTGTTAAAACCACCACCTTTGGCATCATACTGTCCTGCCTGCCACCATTTTGCATATCTAATCACTAGTTCTGCATAAAGAAAGGTTCTGCCAAGATGTGAATCAGACTACCTGCCCACAACCCAATCACAAAATTTAGTAATGACTTCATGGGAAGTAAGACAAACTAATGACCACGATAACGCAACTATGAAAGAAGCTAGCATAAATTATCATATCCATCATCCTTTGAATCATATAAAAAAGTAAATCATGTCATAATATGAATACACCTAACATAAACAACAAATTTAAAGCAAAGACAAAAGGAAGGCTATGTAAAATACACTAACCCTAGACAAAGCCTCCTCCAGTCCATGTGGCATCTGATTTCTCATTGTAACCCACAGCCTTCTTATCACTTGCGCTTTGATATAAATTATCATATCCATCATCCTTTGCATCATCCCAGCCAGCCCAACCATCATTACTATTTGACCCCGTCCCCTTGGCAATATCTTCCTTCTTGTCATCTTTTCGGTCCCAATCATCCCAAGAATCCGAGCCATAAGAATTCTGTTGCCTGCTTGAAGAGGACTGCCCTCCTCCAGCAGAAGAATTCCATCCCTTGTTCTCCTGGTTAAACTCCTGATAATATCCATTTCTCTCGCTATCATTCCGTTGCCAATTATCATTATTCCAATTCATGCCGTCTTTTGTGTACTCCTCAACCTTCTGGGATGCCATTGCCATGACCCCCTTCATGATCCCCCAAGTCCTCTGTCCAATCTCTGATGTCTTTGCAGTGACAACATTGACAGTTTCATTAACCTTGTGATCATAGCCACCCTCCCTCACCTGCAACAAACGTTAATTCATAGACCTTATACAATTGACAGCTCTTATAATCAGGGAGTATAAAAATAACAAGATGACATATAGCTATAGCTACAACCAAAAAAAATAAAAAAAATCACTATTAATGAAGTGCTTAAAAATAAAAACATATGTATGCTCCTTTCGATTGTTACGTCATAAAACCTGATAACTTGGTTTGGAGAAAATGTTAAGTGAGAGATGTATGTCAGCAAGAGAGAGGGAGAACACTCAAGAATTTAGGTTTCCATCTGAATAACACCATGTGATTCCACTCTCCTTCGGTTTCCATTGTCAGTTATGGGCCCAAAAATCACATTTAATGTTTTACTCACAACTTTCAAACAAAAGGTCTACGCAGAAAGATACAACCAGTTTACCAGAGACCATGGAATTAGCTCAAATCTAATTCAAAATAAAAGTTTTCAACTATTACATGAATGGGCTGTGGCAGTATGCAAGTCAACAGCTGAAAATGGTTGATGAAAAATCCTAATATAAGAAATGCAAGAAAACAGAAGCCATGGCTGAGAAGCTCTGATTTAAATTACTCACAGCCAATACCCAAACACACTAACGGATAGGGAAACAAGACACAAGTATGAATGCATTAGAACATGTAAAATCTGAAATTGAGACACTAAACAGAGGGGAAACTGGCAAATCTCTGCCAAATAGCTTCAACTTTGCACATTGTTTAGTCAATCCTTAGACCCACAAATACCAACAAAGTTCATCACTCTGATCAAGCCATTAAAACGTCAATCTTTAATTACCAAGCTAGGTACTCTTAATGTATGTCCTAAGTGCAAAAATACGAAAACAGAAAGTAATATATGTTAATTTTCTATCTAAGTAGATTTTGTAAACAAATTTACTTTAAATTTCTTGACATGGTAAAACAACAATTTTTACTTTCAATGCTCAGATTATTGATACATTCTACTTTCAAATCCTTAAAGCTTGATAGTTAGGACAAATTAACATGTTACCTTAGAATACAAGTAACATAACCCTTAAATATAATCCACCAGCATTTCAGAACTTAAACATACTTCCCTGGGAATTGGAATTACGGAAGTAAATTCAAAAAGCAGGCCAACCAAAAAAAAAAAAAAAAATCAATTGCAAGTTTCTTGACCAGAATCCAGATAGATGACTCCTACCTGCCAGCCACCTGGTCACTCGCACATGATAAATAAGCAAAATTTCCTACATCTATTTCCTCAAATGATTCAAAATTAGCAACTTTTCAACACCACCAGAACCATCAATTCCGTTAATAATCCCCGACTTCAAC
Organism: Bursera cuneata; assembly: GCA_026212285.1. Classification (NCBI taxonomy): domain Eukaryota; kingdom Viridiplantae; phylum Streptophyta; class Magnoliopsida; order Sapindales; family Burseraceae; genus Bursera; species Bursera cuneata. The sequence goes on along the minus strand of JANLJB010002365.1, from coordinate 8,311 downwards.
AACAATTAATTATAGCAATCAAAGCAACAGCAGCATCTATTACCGTTACAATCAGGATAAAATCATCATTGAAACCATAACTACCACATTTTATCAAGGTTTTCGATCATCAATTTCAAAAACATTTTCACTATTACAGATTTTTTCAAAAAAATAAAAAAAATGAAACTGAAAATTTCCACCATTACAGTTCATTACCCCCATTAACATCTACCACCATTCTTAGCAACTGATACCAAAAAAGACCCATTTTTCACCCTCTCCGAACTCATAATCATCCAACCAGAAACTATAAAAGTAGTCCTTTCTCCACCCCACCCCCCTTGCTCCAACTTAATTATCAGATTTAAAATGAGTTAAGATAATAAGGACTGCTAAAGGTACTTTAGTCTCCATGAAGAACTTGGTACAGCTAGGAATTGCATGCACATATAACCAACAGCTTCAGTGAGAACAGTATAAGCTTGTTTCCTTAAAAATTGATGGGTTCATCTACGAGTCACCAGATGGCTTTTTTAACTTCAATAAAATTATTTAGAACAATAAATTGCAAATACCACTACCAACCAAGAACTATTTCTCCATCCAAAAAGAGAACTTAGGCCGAGGTCAGCATTTCCCACGACTAAATCTGACAGGGGAAATACTGTAGGGCAGCTCTACAATTACAAAGGATCACATTAATACAGCAGACATAGCATACTGTCTAATTAAAATCTTCCTACGATGAACAGATTTATTTCAGCAAGAAAACAAAGGATTATAAACTCTGTATTTTTACCAATGTCTATTAAATAACAAAACAATGCACCAAGTAAGGATACACATACAAAGCTTTGCACTACCCTGTATGTGAACGTTTAGTATCATTCTAAGTTTTAACATAGCAATCAAAACAAGAACAAGAACAAAAACATAATATCTTAAAGTTTCGAAGGCAGCTAAAACATTTTTTTCTTTTTAAACACAGAATCAAGATCCAAAATTACCTTCGATGTGAACTCCTTTGTGCCCGCTTGAACAACATTAGCAGCTGACTGAGCTGCAGACGCCGCTACAAAAGATAACCTACCAAAGCCCTACAAACAAACACAAAGAAGCAAAGTATCAATTTAAAACAAAAAATATAGATAAACACGTGATATAAATCACCAATCCCGAATTCCCGATCAATCACCTGAGAAACAGCAGAAAGCACATCCGCTTGCTGATTAATGTTCCTCTGAGAAGGCGCCGGGCTAGATCCGAATCCAACATACTTCCCTCCTTGCGAGGGCGGAATCCCATCAGGCCGTGACTCATTCTCGGCAATTTTCCGCGAGAAAAAGCTCTCCTTATTAGCAGCTGACGCCTCCAATTCTGCACGTGTATAAATATCTTGGGTCGATTTGGACCTCACGGGGACGCCTCCCCTTTCTCCATTTCCGCCTCTGAAATCAGAAACGGATTGGTTTCTTCTGATATCAGTCGAAGATTTAAAATCGTCATTGTCCCAATTATCCCAACCACTATTATTACCAAAACTATTATTCCTGCCACTACCACCACTCTTCGCCAGTGGAGGCTTCTTATTTCCACCGTTTAAAGTCTCCTTGACCACGGGTGGGTCCCTCCAGGGACGCCCCTCGGCCAAAGCTTGGATTTTGTCCCGATATATGCTGGCGGCATTGGTGTTGTATTTAGTTACGATATCAGTTTGTTTTGGGATCCCATACTGTGCAAGGAATGCGTTGAGGCGTTCGTTCCCCCCAGATTCCATCTTCTTGATCTGGATCTCGGACCACGAGTCCATGGTAACAGATCGGACGAAGGAGATGTGGACGCCTAAGCCACGGTGCTTGCCGGAGCACTCTAAACACATGAACACACCGTAGGACACAGACGCCCATTGCGGATTCTTTTGGGCGCAGTCGACACAGATCTTGTTGCCTGGCTGTGATTGAAGGTCTCGCAACCGCCTAGATGCCGCCATTCTAAGGTCTGATCCGATCGATCTCAATCGGATTCTGTGGATATGGGATCGAAGAAAAAGTTATAACGCGAGAGATCGGAAAACCAATAATAAAGAACGAGGGGAAAAAAAAGGGGGAATTTTTATTATTACTATTTTTTTTCTACAGAATAATGGGCCTTTAAATATGAAGGGGTCACCGACACCGTTTCATAGCGAAAGAGAGGTGGAAATTCGATGACCAGTGGTGGGTGCCTGTGTTTTGTTTAGTTAATTGTTACACAGACGGCGTCAAACAAAAAACATAAAAATTAAAAACAATGTGAATCTCTTTCTTCTTCCACCACGTTGATGACGTGGCACTTGCGTTTCTACCAGTTTTGAGCTATAACTTATGCCGTTTTATGCTCGCAAATATTTACCATTTTAATTTAACTATATGATTTTTATATAAATAAAATTAATTAATGCTCTAAAAATGCATTCAAATTATACTATATCAGTTTAGTTCAGTTTTATGTTTAATTCTTGTATTACATGAAAAAAAATCTACCCAACTGATTTAATTGCCAAAGTTTCAAAAAAAATTGAATTAAAGCTTATCGTAAAGTTACTGGTTTATTTATTTATTTTTAAATGTTTAGCCTATATTTTCAAATAAAGCTTTAATTATATTTTAAACAGTGTTATTATACCTGTAATTTGACTTGGTTTTTAACAATTCCAAATTAATGAGATTTGGTTTTTACAGCTTCTGTTTATGACTATAATAAGAAAACTGTTGAAAATTTCAACGCAGCAAAATATATTTTTACTTTAAGTTGGAACCCGAATACATTCCATTTTAGAAGATCTATCAATCAAATTTAAGATTCTACCTTATAAACTTCTTTAAATATTAAAATTCAATATAATGTAATTTGGTATATTTTATTAATACCTAATGAAAATAAATAAATTGATCAAGTATTCAGGGCACAGTCTTTTTTTTTACAATAGTGCCCTTATAGAAAGTAGAGAGGGGGATTGCTTAGTTTGGCAGTGGGGTGGATAAAACATCACTCTTTTTAAGATTAGGGTCCGTTTAGTTTAAGCTATGGAATCGGAATCGGAATCGGAATCGAAATAAGGTGGAATCGAAATCGAAATGGGGTGGAATCGAAATCGGAATAATTATTTATTTATCCTGTTTGATTCAGTATGGAATTATAATCTGATCCTTGTGTAAGTTGTTTGGATTATCAAAGTCCAGAATCAGAATTAATATCAAATTTTTAAATTACTCCATAGTAAAAATATAAAAAATAAATAATAATAATAAATATATATCATTGTTATTATAAAATATAAATTTCCATCTTTCTCACTTTATTTTTTTATCTTTTATAAAAAATATTATAACCTTTTTTAATTTATTGAATTTTTTTAAATATTGTAACATTTTATTAATCTTTTCTAAATACTATAACTTTTTTTACATATTATAATTTTTTTAATTTATTAACTTTTTTAAAAAATATTATAATTTTTTAATTTATTAACCTTTTTAAAAAATATTATAGCTTGTTATTTTTAATTTATTACCTCTTTAGAAAATATTACAATTTTTTTAATTTATTTATATTTTTCAAAATATTATAATGTTTTTATTTAATTTACCGTTTTAAAAATTATAACTTTTTTTTTAAATATAAAATAATAAAAAATATGTTTTTATTTTGATTCCAGGAATCAAAATTGATTGGTTGGAGGGTTGGGAGGAATGATTGATTCTCATTACTGGGGTAATGGGATTGTCATTTTCTAGTTTATTTTATCAAACTAAACAGTAAAAATGGGAATATCTATTCCCATTGTCATTCTCATTTCTGTATATATTTTTATCAAACTAAACGGGTCCTTAGTGAATTGGGTAACCACAGGCCCAATATATTGAACTACTCTACAACTCTGATTGCCTGCAGATTTTGTTGTACAGGAAATTTCTAGTGGCCCAAAAGACCTGGCGGGAGATGATTATTCGCTTGGCCCAGAAAAAAATATATACGTCAGTCTAGTAAGTTTTAACTTCCATCCCGGCTTCTAGGCTTCTAGCATTGGCAAGGTCAGACCTCCAAGATGGTTTGTTCAATCGCTATCCTTTAATTGACTCTGACATATCTCGTGAAAAGACTGCAAATTGGCAGCTCACTCCACGGCATTGCTGCAATCTTCATAAGAAAATTGAGTAATCACCTAGGCATGATAATATAATATTATGCTTTGCTTATAAAGATTATTGGTTACTGTAGTAACGTGAGGCTGCAGATTAAATTGCAGCTCTCTTCACGTCATTCCTACCTTTCATAATAGAAATTTATAAGTTTGGCATATAAGACAATAATATGCTTCGAGTCTAAAGATGACTGTTCATAGTATTAACAAGAGGCGGTAAATTTGTAGCTCTCTCTCAAAAAGAAGGCTTAAAAAAGTCCAAAAAAAAAAAGGCCCAAGGGTAGAAGAGCTCAACAGGCCAGGGCCCAACTAAAACAAGGGGAAAAGGCTCAATGGGCCAGAGCCCAACTTAAAAAAAAAACGTAAAAGGGTCATATATATATATATATATATATATTCACGGCCGTCTTCAAATAAATACTATGAACATAAAACTAAACTCTATATATATAGGGTCAGACTATTAGNAACTTAATTATAAACTTAATCTTATCAGCTACTCATCCTTGATATATATTTGATCTGACGGTTAACATAAAACTTGAAATAATAATAATAAATATCAATTATACCTGATTATTTCAATTAAACTAAAGCCAAAAATAAACCTGCGACCGTCTTCTTCATAAGTTAAACCCAAATTAAATGCACGACAGTCTCTTTCGTGAATGCACCTTCAAATCGTTAATTTTTCTCTCTTAAAATCTTTAAAAGCTTAACCCCAATGCCATATTGCAGGTATTTGTGTAGGCATGATTGTATTGCTAATGGGTAACACCTGGTTGTAATGGGGATTCAATAAATGGGAGCTCATGAAAATAAAAGAGAAGTTTTTCACCAAGCTAAAAAGAAATGTTTCATATTTATAGACGTAAACTTAAAGGAATTTATAAATTGCTTTCTATAAAGCAAAAAAAAAAAAATGTTCATTTACTTTTTCTTTAAAGTTGGCATCCCTATAGAATTGAGGTGGGTCGTCTCCTGTAAAATTTCTGGAAAATTATTTTATAAGTACAAAAGTGCCAATTTGTACTTGGAAATTATCTCAACTTTCTTCTTTAATAACCTCATTTTCCTTATTATTTCAAGTGTTCAGATATAAGATTAAAGTGAGTGATGCGCATAGAGCTTGGATGAAAGATTCTGAGAAGTTGCATAAATTTTCCTCGGGTTTCCATTTTCATCCCCAATCTGAGGACACATTTCAGGTATTTCAAATTTATGACCATTTAAAGTCATTTTTTTAATCAAAGTATTTATTGTCATTTAAGTTTTATAATGTTTTTTTTTT
>JANLJB010002364.1:0-63354 GCA_026212285.1 Bursera cuneata | reverse complement strand
CAATGATGTGCCACCAAAAATTAGAAGAAGAATAGAAGAAAGAAGGAAATTATGTAGACTTCTCAAGGTGATATGGTGTAGGAATTTGGAGTTTGAAGTCCTGGAAAATGGTAGGGTCTTTATGGTGAAATTTTCTGAGGGCTATTGTGCATGTGGTTTATACCAGGTCTTAGGTATACCTTGCAAGCATGTCATTGCATGCATAGATGATAGGAGATTAGATGTTTGCGATTATGTCAGTAAGATATTGTTGAGGGACAAGTATATTGCAACATATAATCATCATATCAGAGCAATACCAAACCAATCAGAATGGCTAGAAGTGAACTGCAATAGTTTGGAGCCTCCTAAAAAGATAAAAAAAGCAGGGAGGCCAAAAAAGGCAAGAAAAAGAGGAGTTGCTGAAAACCCTCCTCAAAATAATCAANAATTTCACCATGAGATGTAGTGTATGCGAAGGATATAACCACAACAAGAGAACCTGCAAGGTAAATTTGATGTTTTTCTTATTTTTTTAATAATTTTATACCATTTTTTCCTCTTATAGTTTTTCTATTTCTGTTTAAGGTTCGAAAACAAGCTACTGAGACTACCTCACAAACATAATCATCTCATATTGTTTCATCTCAGCAAGTGTTTTCACAACATGTTTATAGCTCAGCATCACTAGTTGAAGGCTTCTCTCAACAACCACCAATTAAACATCTTTGGGAGAGGTAACTATATAAAAAGCAAACTTATTGCTAAATTGTTTCTAAATTATTAATTGCTCATCTTGATTGACTATTTTGACAGTGACAAGATGGTACAACTCATAAAATGAAGTGGATGCTAAAGATTAGTTTTTGGCTATTGAAGATGGTATCAATTTGNGTTATTGAAGATGGAAAAAATTGTGTAATTGCTTGAATATATAGTTTCATGCAAATCCTATTATTTTGTAAAGGAACTTGTATAGCAACTTTTGGAACATGCCGTGTAATTGCTTGAATATATAGGTGGATGAAAATGTTATTATTTTGAGGAACTTATATAGAAACTTTTGCAACATACTATACTATTATATAAAATTTAACTTTCTATGTTCTTTATTTTTGGTACTAGAATTTTCGTAACAGTATGCATTTAAACTATGTTGCCACATGCTTTTGGNTGTTAAATGAAGTCACTATCAGATAGTCGTACTCATGCACAATTGCAAACCTGAGAAAGCCTGAGAAAAATGTTCAAAGATGTGGGAAGATAGATGCACAATTGCAAACCTGAGAAAACTATACTGTACTAGAGATNATCATTCAACACAGAAAGCCTGAGAAAGCACCACGGTTAAAGAGGAAGATTAAAATAAATATATTCATAAAAGTAAAAAATTTTATGTTAAATTTCAGCAACCTTATTTTTTTTTTTTGGCTTAGCAGTGAAATTTCTATTTCATATTTTACAAGTTATCTTTGGTCATTTAATTTAATATTCTTCTTTAAAAATTAATCATTTTTTATATATATTAGTAAGAATAAAATGGTAAATTTGTTAGAGTATGGAAGTTAATTAACAGAATTTTTAACTGGAGAACTTGAGAAAAGATTTTTTAAAAACTTAGGGACGAGAGAAGAGAAAAATGGCAAAAGTCTCATATGAGTGAAAAAACGGGAAAAGGTCAGGGTAGTCAATGATAATTACTCATATATATATATATATATATTTGCTTAATCAAGTTCGATCATAAATAAAAATACAATTTCAGTCAAAACACTTAAAATACGCCTAAATGTTGTTTATTGGTTCAATACATTAACCTATTACAAGGTTAGGCGTTTAACTCGTTCACATATAACAGGTTACTCGTCAAACCTTTACAAATTAGTATTATAATTAGTTAATATGTGTAAATATTTAGTTACGTGTTAAAAAAAAGGATTTAATTAATTTTAAACACCCCCTAAAATTTATCATTTGCACACATCTCCTACTTTTTTTTAATGGTTTTGGCCTAAAAAAATAATAAGATGATTTTGTAGCTTATGATTATAAGACAATTAAGGATCTGGTTATTAGAAAATATTTAAGGTATATTTAAGATGTATTTTAGTTTGTTATTGATACGTGATTCTGAAATTTCATTTTAAACTTAAATTCGTGCAAGATTTGGAGTAGATTTGGTTTATATAAGATTGATTTGAGGTTAGAATGAAGTTTGGACTTGAAATTCTACAGAATTCAAAAGGACGGCATGAAATTCGAAAAATCCTAGAAATTTTTGAATTTATGTTTTTGTCTGGAATTTTTACATGTTATAATAGACAAGTAGATCTTTCTCCGAAAATAAAATGCAATAAAAAATTGAAAGTACTAAATTTTTAGTGAATTTCTGAAGTTTACTGTTTAATTATGGAAATTCTACAGAATCATGGTGTATCTGGAATTGATGTAAAATAATGAATGAATTGATGATATATTTTATGCAACCGAATTTTGTATCTTGTTATGCACTTAATAAGGTTTGAAACAAAAATGGAATTACTCAATAGGAGTTGTGTACAAATTATGATGAATTGCAAAGTAAAATCAGTAGACCTGGAATTTCCAATTTTTAGAATAGGGCATGGAAAAGTATTCCATCTTGACCAGTCTAAATTTCTCTAAAATTCATGATTTTTGGTATGATAAATCATGAATGTATTAAATATTAGATTGCGGAGTTTTGTAAGTTTTAGACCTATATTTAAATAGTTATGAATTCCAAAATTATGCTGTTTTGTTTGGGAGCTTACTAGACAGAATTGGGAACTTGCGAAACTAAGTGTTTTTCTAGGGATATATAAACTCTATTTGATCTGGAATTTTTATGATAATATGGTTTGAGTGTCTACTTGAGCCTTGTAAATTTTTGTAAGGTTTAGGATAAGCATCAGTTTATTAGAAATCGACAATTGGACCTTGCACAAGGTTGACTTTGTAATTCAGATAGTTGTCCGTGTATGTGTGATGATCCTTAGTCTTTTGATGATTTTTGTGTTGAGTTAAGGATCTTTAGAAATTTAAATTCAAGTAAACCAGACTTTTCATTGAGATCACAATAGACATATTATGTGTTACAAAAATTGTTTTGTATATATATTTATGAGTATATGAATTTCCTTTTTGATTATAATGTTCCATTTATGATATTTATATGAATTTTACGTATGACCCATTTCAAATGTTAATTTTAAGAATATTGTATGAATTATATTATTTTGATGTTTTGATATGACTTAAAAGAAATATCCATACCTATGCTTTTGGATATTTAAATACTCAGTTACTTAGTAGGCATCCTTGAATTTTGTAATATTTGTATCCATTGTGACTCAGTCTGGTGGGGGCCATCTCTTGGGGTCTGTAGGTGCAAAGTGCCACACTGGAGCATAACTTTTGAAATATTATGATTAGTAACATGTTGAGCTATTTTGTATATGGCCTTCCTTCGGGAAGTTTTGTTATGTTTCGTATGGTAAGAAAAGGTCCTTAGGACTACTGTGGTCTTCGTATTCATGTAAGGGTGGATTGGTACATGTGGGAGGACTTATTGATGGTCACAATGAGGGTTTGGCTATTAGCTTCAGGCATGAGTGTTATATTTTTGTAAAGCTCTCACTTGTATGTACCTTGCCTACGATTAGTCACTGACAAGTGATTTTATAGGCTCAACTATGTCAATGGATAATATTCATTTTAACAAGTCCTACTTAGCAAAGTATGATTTTTTTATATGTGTTTTTAAAAAGCTTTTGTTTTATATAAGTAATACGGAATATAATTTTGTTTATGGATAATATATGAGATTTGTGTTTCGATGGTGTATTTTGTTATATGTAAAAATGGTTTACTAACTGAGATGATTCTCATTTTAGTTTATTGTGATTCTCAGGAAATTAATCATGTTAATTAGTGGAGCATTTTGGCATGAAGGCTTTAGTTTCCCTTGGTTCCCTTTGGTATAGATTATGTTAGGTTGTTGAGCTTTACAAACGTATATAGGAAGTTGGATTTTTCCATACTTTTCTATTGTTGGGAACTTATGGATTGTATGGAAATCCTTGTTTAAAGTATTATATTGAGAGTGTTTGTCTTCCACAATTATGATTTGTTAGTATTATTTGATAGAAATGTTAAGAAATCATGCCCTTGGGTTTATGAGTTTTGGGGTGTGACAATTTGTGATTGAATTACAATTATGTTTGATATGATAAAAGTCCTTATGATGAATATTAGATTACTATCGATGTAAGACAGTATTAATCCATATAAGATATCATCGTTAAAATGTCCTTAGTTGAAGTAATACCAAGACAGGACATCTGCAGTACAGATAGATTAGTAGCACACTTGTACTGGTTATAGAAGTATAATAGTATGTTTCTTATATATTTATCTATTGGATATTTAAGCAAGTGTAATAGGAGAATACTATTAGCTATTTTGGCTAGGAACAGATTCACTTGACTCGACCCCATACAACATCCTATTGGTATTTTACCTAAGTGTCTATAGGAGATCCACTCAAGGTAGGTGTAAGTAATCTTCTGACCTAAGACTTACACGACTATCTCATTTGGGATTAGTGAGCTTTGACACTTGGTGTAGTAACCTTAAAAGGGTTATATATAAATTTGTGGTTGGGTACATCGTGAACAATTTACGAGCGGGGGTAATGTCAAGATGAGACATGTCATTCCGAGAAAAAGAGATGATGTGGCATGGGATTCAACGATGATTACTTAAAAGCTTGCAAGCATTGGGATGATAAGAATAACTCTTGATCATTTCTCAATAAAGAGAATCAATCGCAATATGAATCCAAAATATATTTCGTTATTAGGGTGGACATATTCTAACCCTAAACCACGTATGTCACATCCGACATAGGATTTTATTACATGGAACTAAACCCGACATAGGTTAAAAAGGTTTACGGATCCTTTTAGAGAATTGGGTAGGCACGGTGTTTTGCTAAAAGCTAACTATGTCTTATAAATTGGTATTAGCGTGGTGTATTTCACGCGCGTATTCAGATTATCCAGTGAACCTGATTTATGGCGAACATATTCGGAAGTTTAATGGGTCAAACACCTAAGACTCTCCAATGAAGAATTGATATTAGAGAATAGAGAATAAAATTAATTTAGGATTAATTATGCAATTTGAGAGAAATTGGACTAATTTTGGAATTTGCTAAGTTAGTGAATTTTGTATAGAAAAATAGACTTTTCTGCAATATGTTAATGTGCTTTTAAAATATATTAGATATATTATTAGATAAATTAAAATATATAGTGGATAAATATTTTAATATTAGGCTTAAAAGGCCAAATTAAATAATTATCGTAATTATGTTAATTTGGGCTTAAAATTAGATTTTGATTAAATCTAATTGGATTAGGCTTTACATGTTCATTAAGCCCAAGCTCATTTAAATATTCATAAAGGGCTTATTTGAGTTACTTGAATATTGTGAAGGCTTATTGGATATTTGCCATAATATATAAAAGTCAAAATATCTCACTAAGATAAGAATAAGTCATCTAACTCATTAACATGAATTAAATGGAAAATCACTATTTATCATCTCTCTCTCTTTGCCGAATTGCTCTCCTTCTTTTCCTTGAATTTTTGCTTCAAAAATTCACATAAAATCTAGCAATTTTGATCAATTCAAAGGTGAATAGGTTTTTTTAGCCAGTGGAAGTTCAAATTAACAAAGTGGTTTGACTTGATTTGGTGGAGATTTCACAAAGTTCAAAAGAGAAATTTTTGCAAAACCCTAGCTAGGAGTTATGTAAGTAATTCCTTATCAAACCTATGTTATTTTAAACCTAGATGCATGATCCTAGATGAATTTTAACAGAAATCACTTTCACCATCATTACAAGCATGCAACAAAGTAACTTTGCAAACTGCAATAAAATTATCACTTGAGAATCGTTCCATCTATAGCTTGAAACTGTTGTAGTCAATCTCTTTTGTGTATATTCAATTATAAAATAATAATAATAATAATTTTTCCTAGTTCATAACCTGAAAATTTATTATTACTATTAGAAAATTGTTCATAAGTATATTAAACATCAAGATTAATAATATATATAAAAAAATCAAACACCACCAAGAAACAACATATTCAACATCTTTCAGCATCACTTGCCTATATCTAAAGATGAGAGAAGCATTTAATAGATTACAAATGTAGAAGAGTAAAAGAAAATATACACCAAATTTGGCATTCAACTAAATGCGTGACAAAGCCGAAAAACAATTTTTTGTTTCTCCATTCAATATTTGTGTGTAAACAACTCTTTCTTAACTCTATTCTCAAAATTTCTTACATCTAACGCTCTCCCGTAAATTATATCTAAATCTAAATCTTGGATTTATAGTACTTGTAGAGAAATTTTTTTCTAATAGAAGTAAGATTCTTATTTTTGGTATAAATTTAATTTTCTAATTCATTATTTTTCCTACGTTATAAAGAAGTCAAGTTGAATAAGGAAACAAGTCACAAACTCCCAACAATTTCAAGATGTCAATCTAATTAATATGATTAGTTTTATCCCAGAATGAAAATAAAAAATTAGTTAAAACCAACACAAAATTCCCTAACCATGACCTTCTTCAGATAACATGCACTTTGAAGAAACTCTTAAATATGGAGTGCTTTTAATGATCCAATTTCGAATGGAATGCAAGTGGATTTCCTGAGAATTACATATTAAGATTTAAATATTATAGTTGGGTCCATAACTATAAATTCAAACCTAATTTAGGTGAATTGATTATCTTAAGATGGTATTAGAGGAAGTGTCATAAGTTTAAATCTTCCTAAATTATAATTATAAAAAATAATATATTGTTTCCATGTGTGTTTACACCACCCATATTTTTTTGGGTGTGCATTTGTTTTTCAACATGAAAGATAATATTAATAGTTTCACTACTATGATTGAACCCACACTTATAAGTTTAAAACTTTTAGGCAAGTATGGTTCATTAACATATTAAATGATTACACATACTTTAATTGGTTCACAAGCAACAAAAATTAAAGCAAATAGTGATAAAAAAAAGTTTTTAAGATAATAATAGTTGTCAAAAAATAAAAATAAAAATAAAAATATTTATTTTATAAAAATTAAATTGAGCTTGTCTAATATGCAATCGAGTCACTCAAAGAAGAATATAAAAAAGAAGGGTTTACTTATTTTGTGCCTTTAAGGTACAAATTAAATATATCATTCAAATTAATATATATTATAGTACGTAATAAATATGATCGTTTTATTAAAAAGTTATTTTATGAATCCAATTTAACCAATTTAATATCCTTAACGTGTATTCTAAAACTTAGAAAAATATATTCCTAACTTAACTTGGAAACCTAGTTTTCTATGTTGCAAAGCTGAAGGAAAGGATTAGCAGGGTTTTTCCGTACCATGTCGCAAGTATATAAATGTTAGAGAATTGCAAACGTCAAACACTCAAATACAAAAGACTCATCATAAAGAGGTTACAATCTTCTTTTTAGGAATATTTGGTTGTAACTATTTAGTCGTAACTAATTCTTTCTAAAGTTAAAGATGGACTTGCAGAAACCCAATGGAGCTGCTGGCTTTGTATCAGGTATATCCATTGTCTTTCATTTTGTCTCTTGTTCTGCATTAAAAGTTAATAAACACAACAAAATAGAAGATGTCATATGATCGAATCTTAATTCATAGAAAAGATATTATCAAGTCAATAATTCCTTAATTTAATTTCTAACTAAAGAATTATTATATAGTTAAGATGTAAAAGAAATATTTAATTGGATCAATGCTTGCAATTAATCTCTTGTATAAAGTTTAGAATAAGTGGGAACTATAGTTATCAAATTAAGTAAAGGTAACATGATAATAGGGATAATTTAATTTCTTAGGGTTCATTATACTATAAAATATTACATATATATAACTATCTCAAATTTATTCTTTTCTCTTCTTTGACAGAAAGAAATGCCCCACCTAATCATTACCTTATCAAAATTGAGTCTTTCTCATTACTATCCCAAGCTTCAGTAAAGAAGTACACCTCAGATGAGTTTGAAGCAGGGGGCTACAAATGGTTTTTTTTTTCTTTGAATAACTATTAATTGTTGATTATTTATTATAGTTGCCGTAAACATACCTTATTATTTATGTAAAATAATAATATTCATTGTTGTTGTATCTCATTTTACTATTATACTTATAGGAAATTGGTTCTATACCCAATTGGGAGAAAGAAGGATTCTCGTTATATCTCTATTTACTTGGAGCTGGCAGAAATAAGTTCTTTCCCTACAAGTTGGGAAATCAATATAACTTTTAATTTGTTTGTATTCAATCATCTTAAGGATAAGTATATTATTTTGCAAGGTATTACGTTTCATCCTACATTTAAAACCTAATTCTTTTAGCATTTTACATACCAATAAAAATAATAGACTTAGATTATTTTTGAATCATTGGATTAATCCATTTTTAGTAATTAAAATTGTTTTGAAAGTGTTATTCTTAATGCATATTCATACTCCAATTAACATAAAACTTTAATCGTAGAAAATACATAATCAATGATCTAAAATTATGTAATAAAATATATTGCAGTTAACCTGCTTATACATGTTATGCAGATGAGACAGTAAGGCGTTTTCATGCAATGAAGACCGTGTGGGGTATCGATGATGGCATAAAATTAGAAACATTTCGTAACCCTCTAAATGGTTACCTTATAAAGGACACTTGTGTTTTTGGTGCAGAGGTTTTCTTTGTTCAAAATAATTTTAAAAAAGATTTCTTATCAAGTGTCAGTGGTGGAAAGGAATTGGCTGCCCAAAGCAACTTTAAAGGGGAGTGCTTATCAATGATGACGGAACCTATTACTTATAACCATACTTGGGAACTTACTAATTATTCATCTTTAGAGAACCAAGTTTGCAAGTCTGATGCATTTGGGTTCTACAAATGGTATTTAGTTGTCTTTAACTCTTGATAGACGGCTAATTCTCCATATTACATGAATGACGACATGAGCTTTTTAACATACTGCAGGATTATTCTGCTCTACCCTGCTGGTTACAAAGAAGCCAATTGCAAAGGCAACTTTCTTTCAATTTATCTATCTTGTCCTTGGACAAATATTCCTCAAAATACAAAATTGTTTGTGAGATTCATTTTGCGTGTCAAAGCAAAAGAAAATTGCAAGGATGTTCAGAAAAAAGGTAAGTTAAACACATTGAATTAGGTGTGAAAATTCCTATATCGAAAATCCAATCCACCCTCATCCTTACTCTACTTTTTATAATAATGTTTTATGTTTTACTGATATTTTTAATTTCACTTGTAGCAACCAGGCTATTAGCCCCTTCAACAATCCTGAGCTCGGGCTTTCATAAATTCATGGCATTGGCTAAATTGAAGGACGAAAAAAATGGGTACTTGGTGGATAACACTTGCACTATTCAAGCAGAAGTTACACTACTTGGTTTAGTTTTAAGCGACTGATAATTCTATTATAAAATGTATTGCCATAATATAAGCAATAATTTATTTAAATTGTCATGTTAAATTGAAATAAGTTTCTTTGTAATAATCATGCACCTTGAAACTCAAGTTCCTAATATATGATCTTTCTTTTTCTTTTCATTTTGTTTTGCTCTTTATATTTGTTTCAATTTGATTCATCTTCTTCAATTCTAAACAAACGCTATCCTATTTAGCTGATATGTTATATGTAGTACTAATAACGTATCACTTGTGGATTTATCCTATTTACTCTATACGTTATCAAGGTTAGCACAATCACCAAAGTAATTTCACTCTAAATTAGGGCTAGGCACTGGTCGGATCGGGTCTAGTTTGGCCCAATTCAAAAAAAGCCCGAACCTGATCAGGTCAAGCAAAATAAACCCAAAGTCGGGTCTTGAAAAAAATGAACCCATTAGGTCGGGTTGGTCGGGTTCGCGTCGGGTTGGTCGGGTTAGAAAATAGTGTTTTTTGTTAAATGTCTTAAATTTATATCAATAATAAATAAAAAAGTTTAGATAAACATGTAAAAATGCTTGTAGTGCAGCGGTAATGTTACAAAAGGGGTGATGAGGGGGCAGGTTTGAATCAAACTCATTACCAAAAAAAATATATTTTGAGAACTGTAGCTCGGGTCGGGTCGGGTTTTCAGGTTTGATACGTGGACTCGATTTTGACTCAAAACCCGACGGGTCTGAAATATGTGACCCAAAGTCGGGTTTTCAAAAATAATAACCTGAAAAAAATCGACGGGTCGGGTCGAGTTCGGATCAATCCGACAGATTGGGTAAAAATGCCAAGCCCTACTCTAAATAGTCTAAAACTAGTCTAAATAGCACAATGTTTACCTGTGGCATAAGCATTTGGTAAAACTTATACAATTTATTTAAATTGTTTTACTTGGAATACTTTTTTTAATAATTCTAACGTTATCATGTACATAAGTAATCGTTTCTATTGTTATTTTCACCCGTAAAATCATGTACATACGTAATCATTTTTAACACAAAAATTCCTTCAAAGGACATAACAATATAAAACCAAACTTTTTAATATATTTTGCAAGTTTATTATAAAATCATTAATAGTTTTTTTTTGCAACATATAGATTTTTAAAAACAATCAAAACGAATGCGATTAAGTTGGATACTTCAATTAATTCACAATCTTTTACATAACTCCATTTTGGTAAGGTTTCCCCACTCTCCGTTGATTTGGTAAACTGAAAAGCATGAACAAAATTTGTATTTTGGGCAAGTATTTTTGGTTCATCGTCTTTGTCCCTTTCCAACTTTTTGAGTTTTAGATTGAAATAAAATAATATCTATTAGCGAAAATGGCTATAAAAAAACAAAAAATTGTTACCCATATACTACTAGAAAAAGGTCATATTTGACAGTTTTTAAATATCAATTAATAATAAGAATATTTGATGGCTTTTAAGGATCAAATACGATCATATATCATATCAAGCTATTACAAAAAATTTAGATTTTTTTCAATAAATATAACTTTAGTCATAAAAAGTTCATTCAAACACACACACTGAATATATAAAATCCAACAAATTGTAAATTTAACAAATTATATATATATAAAAAAAAAAAATCTTACCATATGCAAAACTTTATATATAAAACAAGTCAGTCTAATTTTTTGGAAAAGAAAATTCACGTATTTTATTTTTAAAAATTACTTTTGTTTTTATTTATTAATAAAACAACATCTATTTACCAAATTGTCATAAGTTTTAAGTCACTTTCTCTTTTCTTTGTTAGCCTATATAAATACTTTTCTTTTCTCTAAAACTTCACTCTCTTCAACAATACAAACTTCGTCAACCTTTCAACTATTTTTTTATTATTTTCTTTACTTGATTTATAAATTATATATTTAACTTTATGGTTTTTTTTTTTTTTTTCTGGTGTTGCCTGGCCTCGCACAAAAGCCCTCCAAACCTGCAGAAAAAAGGTCGGACTCAGCCTTATGCCATCACTGGTTGTGGGTGCTTGTAGTGGTATTCTGTGGGGGCACTAGTTTCGGGCGGCGTTGGAAAGACGGCTGACTGGCTGTAGAGATGTTAAAGCTGTTGATGTGCTACGTTTTTTTATACTGGGTTGATAATTTGTATTAATAATATTCTAATAATAGTACATGTAAGTGTACAATTTGATAATTAATTATTGTACATCTACATGTTCATTCAAAAGCATTAAAGTAATCAATCCATCACAAGAATTGATCACAACCTCTTCAAAGATGACTTTAAATATAAAACTCTTAGTATAATAAATAAATAATTATCCCAATAACAAGAAGAAAGATTCATTTTAAAGATATATATATATATATATATATATATATTAATTTAACAAATAAATAATACATTCATTTTATAATTAACTTATAAAAATAATTTATAATTGATTTATATTTTTGTAAGTTAATTATAATAAGTTAATTTTTTTAAAATTTTAAATATCTAAGAATAAATATTAAATATTTTTAATATAGGAATACTTTTGTTAAATTAATTTAAAAGTTATTCCATTCCTTATGTGATTTTATAACAAAACCGAACATAGAAAAGTTTTATTCATCCCTTTCCTCACACTCAACTATTCATTTCCTCAAATCGAACGCAACCTTGACATTTAGGTTTAGCCTCTTATTTTTCGATATAACCTTACTTGAAAAATAGTATTCTCATAGGTAATGTTCTTAGATATAAGATTTAGGTTAGGCTAGTGACCTTTAATATATGCTCGTAAAATTTAAGATGGACGTTTTTCGTTTTCTTGATGGAAGAAAATGAAAAGTTAAAAGCTTGAATAAGTTTTTATTATGAATATAAACAAGGTTGGCATTGTTACTGAACCTATTTCAAAGGTTTTTTTTTTTTTTTGTTATTTATCAATTCTCATGCTATTCTCCTCGAAAAGTTATGCATTTAAAAAAAAAAAAAATTCTCCTTAAAAAGTTATGCATTTAAAAAAAAAATCGACTTAATCGGATTTCGAAAATTTTTTGAGNTTTTTTTTTTTTTTTTGTTATTTACCAATTCTCATGCTATTCTCCTCGAAAAGTTATGCATTTAAAAAAAAAAAAATTCTCCTTAAAAAGTTATGCATTTAAAAAAAAAATCGACTTAATCGGATTTCGAAAATTTTTTGAGGAGAATCCATTATCTTATGAATCTAAACAATGAGGGAGTTGTTAATGAACCTATCAATTTGTCAACGAATAGTTAATTATTTATTTCTTCAATTATATATTTATAAGCTTATTCCTTGGATTAATATAGTTAATTTTATGCACCATTGCTATCACATTTACTATGTTGCCATATTTTTTTATTTTAATATATAATTTCTATTAAAATAATTAAAGTAATTTTCTCATTTTCTTGTCATATTAATTGCGGTGGAAATCCAAACTAGAATTTTCATATAAATTTCGGAACTATTGAATGCGAAGACAAAAAAAAAAATGCTTTCAATTTTTGTCAAATTTGTAAAATTTCTAGTTTTGATTTCCAAATCAATCTTTTCTCTATATGAAAATTTACTTTGATATTGATTATCAAGAATTTTGTTACAAAATTTTATTTTTTCTGAATTATAAAATTTCGTCGTTTTACGATTCTTACACGAATAAATAAGTTTTCAAAATAAGCCTTAATTAATATCGATCCAACGGTAAGTTACGATGATATCAAAGCGAAGTGTCAGGAGATCCAACGGCTACAAATGACTGGTGTTCTCGTAATTTTGGTGTTCAGAGAAGGGCATTAACGTAAAAGAAAGGAAATGTTAACGTTAGAATCCCAGCGCTCACTATGATTAGAGGAGTGAATCGTTCTCGAATTCCTGTTTTTCAAAATTTGGTGAGAGCTATTTGCCGATCAATCAAACGCGAGAAAGAAAGAAAGCCGTTTGTGAGTTCTTGCTCTCTGATTTATTTTGATGCGAAAATGATTTAATTATCTAGTTTATTTTGATACTCTCCTTCGAAGTTGTTCATTATAGTTTAATTGTCAAGCAAGAGGGTTAGGGGTAGACCAAGTAGGGTTTTTCAAATGCGTAGAGAAGAACTTTGTTGGTTCTTAAGATTTCTTTCTTTTGAGGAGATTTGGAAGAATAAAGATTTAATTATTGTGTTTTTGTAAGGTTAAATTATAATCTTTGATGAACTATGCTTAGAGAACGTCCGAGCATAACGAACGTTTGTAATTTTTTGGGCTTAGAGAAACAAATTTGACTTATACCACTATGATTTTAACTTTATTTGTTTGCTTTCTACAAGGTTACGAATTATGGTCTTGTTTGATTTTGGTTAGGTTTTGATATTTGATCTGAAACCAGAGAGCAAAAGAGGATGCCAAACAGTGTTCAGAGATTTTTTTTTTTTTTTAAAGTACATAAAAATTGCGAGAAATTGACGATGAATTTTGTGCGTGCCACTAAGAGATTTATATGATCTTTTATGTTTGATTTCAAATTGCAGTTTACTTTGTTGATAAGTTTGGTAGTTTTATTTTCTTTTTATTTGTATTAAAAATTTAAACATAAATTGAGTATCATCTTTGTTTACCTTTTCCGTACTTAAGTTCTTAGGTGCTGTGCAGAATATTGATCTGAAATTCCTTGAATATAGTCAATGGCGTCACATGTTGGTAGAGTGATTCAGGATCAGAATTTGAACGTCAACTACAATGGTAAGAGACCTTTCTTTCTGTTTGATTGTAAATGTGATCTTTTATTGATTTTTAAGACTTTTTGGTTCATCCTTTATAATCTGATACAGCAGCCTCTGCTGGGGGAAAGACCAATGTCTCTAAAGCATCAAGGAAAGGAGTGCTAGCTGGAAGGAAGCCACTTAGTGATTTATCAAATTCAGTGAAGCGTACTCCTCCAAAACAGTCCTTCAAGAAGCATAATTCCAACATTTTCTCTATCACCGAGAGGGAGATTGGTGCGTCTAAAATTACGTTTGATGGAAGCAAGAAGAAAAGTGTATCTAGAGCAACTGAGAAAATACAGACAAGCAACAGGAAAGCACTTTCTGACATTTCAAATTCGGGGAAGCCCCATCTTCATGAGGCCTCAAAAAAGAATCTGAATGCGAAGCTGAATGTTGCAACAGATGAACATTTGAGTGCTATTGCAGAGGAACAATTTTTACATAACCATGAAGAATGTATCAAATCACAGATGAGAGCTATGGATATAGATGATTTCATGAGGACAATAGGATTACATAATGGTAAATATAACAAGTATTTACATATATTTTATGGGGTAACCAAACTTGACAGATTTAATGTTAATTTTCTAGCCATTGGTGTGTAGATGATGAATTTTATTCCTTTGTTCTTTTTGTTGTAGGGCTTCCCAAGCAGTCAGCATCTCCAAGGGTAGCATCTCCAACAATGGACAAATTAGAGGTCAATTTGAATTTCTTCCCTCCTTGGAAAGTTTTCTTTTCATGCTGATTATTCTTTGTTGTTTCAGGTTAGATGTTACTGATATGTGGATTATCTATTATAAATGGTTTTATTTATTTACACTCTTTAATGTTTCAGCCTGCAAGTCCTCCAAGGTACTTAGACTTGGAAGAGATCCCAGAACCTCAGCTTGCAGATTCTCCATCACCTCAGAAACATGAGCAGTTCTTTGACCTTGATTCTTCACCTTCTTGCAGATCTCCTAGATCACCAGAACATGTTGTGCAGTGGGAGGATGTCAACTTTATGTTGATAAAAACGCCGTAAAATTGCCTAAGCATATATTGACTTCACTTGTATAAATATTCGTTCTAGTGCATGGACTATGATAGGCAG
Source organism: Bursera cuneata (assembly GCA_026212285.1). Classification (NCBI taxonomy): domain Eukaryota; kingdom Viridiplantae; phylum Streptophyta; class Magnoliopsida; order Sapindales; family Burseraceae; genus Bursera; species Bursera cuneata. The sequence goes on along the minus strand of JANLJB010002364.1, from coordinate 47,934 downwards.
GCAGCCATATGTTTGTTTTACCTTTTGGGGGTTAGGTTTAGAGTTTGCAAATGTCTTGCTAGAAGAAAACTTAAGTGGGGCTTCATTTGTATTTGGTTTGAAACGGGGAACTCTTTTGTGTTAGCACTTGACACCCGTCTTGTCTGCATTAGTTGGCAGTTATTTGCAGCAACGCTAAAGCTGTGCAACCATGCAAGTTCTCCTGTGGTTTTGAACTGGAATTTTTCTTTCTGGTGAATATTAACTGCTTTATTCTTAATTCTGGGCTTGATGTGTTGATCCTCATATGCATTATGCAGATCTTTTTTATCATTATAAGAACCCGTTAACTGCCTCCTCCTTATTGGCCTTTCATACCTATAAAATATCATTTTTGAACCATATCAACCTCACTTTTTCTCCCTGTTAGTAACAGAAATGTATTGGCTGATTAACATATTTTATCTTTTTGTAAAATATTTGCTCTTACATAAACAATTCATGTTAAAACTTACTGTTCAGTTAATATGTAGGGTTGAAATAGACCACTCATTTAACAAACTATTTTACTAGGAATCTCCATTTGGAAGTTGGTCCATTGTTGTGTTCCAGGATATGAATTCTAAGATTCAGGCATGCATTGGGCCTTGACCTCTGTTGACACTGTGAAGAACCCGAGGCCCGGGTTGCAGAAGACCTCCTCTCAATTTTTTACAAAATTTATTTTAAACATTTCATATGAAAAAGCTTTACAATTTACCTTTCAAATCACAAAATTAGTCTGTAATTAATCTTCTTTTATAACAATGATGAAATGTCCTCATCACCTATCTTTCAGTTAACTTCAGAAATAATTATTTAATATTGTTAAGTAATCAGAATAGGATAGAGATGCAAACTCCAAACATATGTGTATCTCCATAAATGACAGAATCATCCACAACCTAAACAATCAACTAAAACAGATAATAACAATAATATATATATATATATATTAATTTACAAACAAACTAACATCTATTTACCAAATTGGTATTTGCTTTTAAGTCACTTTTCCTTTCCCTTATCAACAGGTATATACAATTTTCTTTTCTCTAATATTTTACTCTCTTCGAAAATACAAATTTCATCAACCTCTTAACTATTTTTTTTAATCATGTTCTTTCACTTGATCCATAAATTATATATTTAATTTTGTAGGTTTTTCTTACTCCATTCTTAAAGACCATGCAAGTTTAGGTTTCAAAGTTATAATTAAAAATCTCAAGATAATTAATTGAAAATTAAGGATTTGTAAAACATTTTGATGGATTTGATTTTGTTATTCTTTCAAATTTATTCTTAAAGTGTCAAATGGTATTGCAACTATACATAATATATTAATATTAATTATCTTTTCTGTTAAATAATCCTATTTTATGTTTTGGAAAACGGTGAAGTGCTGAAATGGTCCCCTACCAAACGTAAGTATTTTTTTATTAAAAATAATAATTTAATCCGACAAAAAAAAGTTACCTACTACATCACTGGTCCCTATAATTCATTACAAGATAAAGATATGTATCGTCCATTGATATGGTCCCCAAGAATTCAATTTATGATAGATTTTTTTGTCTTTCTAAAATTAGCCAAACTTTAAAGAATCAATTATTTAAAAAAAAAAAAAAAATTGCAGTAGAAGTGCTTGCAAATGCTAACAGGCTCAAAGAGGTAGGTGCGTATGGTGGGATTAAAGAGTCAACCAATGGAAGGCAGCGAGCTCGAAAGGAAACCACGTAGCGTCTTACTCGGTTCCATCGTCAAGTCAACGGCCGCTCCACACCATATCTACGATCTCCTCTTCATCATCAAGCCCTGAGCAGCTTCTCTTGATCCACCAAGACACAGACACAAAGAGAAAGTGAAACTGAGAGATGGGAAGGCTTAGCCATGATCCATACATTCAACACTTTAGCCATCCTCATCAACTAGAGCTAACCAACTCTCAAGCTCTCAACACAACCCTTCCATGTTCAGGGTGCAAGCTCCAGCCCTCTGGATGGATGTACACTTGTAGGCCCTGCAACTTCACTCTCCACCTTTCATGCACCCAGATGCCTCAATTGATCAACCACCCTTCTCACTCTTTCCACCCTCTGACCCTCCTTCCAATTCCAATCTACCCTGTTGGCTTGTTCAACTGCGATGGGTGCGGTCACCAAGGCCGTGGCTTCAGCTACCACTGCACTCAATGTGATTTCGACTTGCATATTCTTTGCGCTTCCAAACCTCTCTGGCTCACCAACCAATCACATCCTTGTCCGCTCATGCTCACCTTTGATCCTCCTTATCAAACAAAAGGTTTCTCTTGTGATATATGTCGCAGGCTTGGGTCAAATCACTGGTTGTATCGTTGCAGCAGATGTGAGTTTGATGCCCATTTGGATTGTGCGGCAAATATAATCAGCACACCAAGGCCTATGGCGCTACAGCAGCCTCAGACTCAGACTCAGTCTCAGGTTCATCATATTCAGCATCATAATTCATTTCCAGGAGCAAATCATCAAGTGCAGTATGGGAATAGCAGACCTGCTGGGAATGGGATGATGAATATGAATCAGAATCAGAATCAGAATCAGCAGTATGTGCATAGCCAAAGTATGGGAGCCATGCCCATACAGAACCATCAGTATCAGCAGGCGACGGCTGCACCATGTACTCAACCTGGAAATGCTTCGGTGAATGCTGCAATTCAAGGGTTTGTGGAAGGTACAGCTCAACAGGTTGGCCAAAACTTTGTGCAGAGTATAATGAATGATGAGGGCAATGGTGCCAACAACGGTGATGCTGGTGCCAATGGTGGAATTGGTGTTGTATCTTTGGTCTTAGACGGCATTTTTTTGTGACTCTAGGTCGGGCGAGACGCATTATTAAGGGAGCGCGATGGTATGAACAGAAGTTACAGCATCAACATTTGATAATAAAGATTCATGAATTAAAAGATAATCAGGACTAGAAGACATGAGGAGGATCGAACGAAGAAAATTATTTTCAAATCCCTTTAAATTTTGAGAGACGAATTTGTGCATTTCCTACCGATGGAAATTTGGTGGAGAAAGTCTTCGGTCTCCTCAAATTCCAAAGTGGGAAGGAGAAAAAGTCTTCTAATCAATGAACTTGCACTAGTGAACGACAGTATGTTGATGTGTAGCACGTTCTTATTGACGTATATATACATCCGATACACCGAAGACGTTTCGAGTAGCATGTATTTTGATATTTCAAATAAAGAATCGTTCTCATTGATGTATCTTTGTTTTGACAGATCTTTCTTCTTGTTGATTTTAACTGTGGCCCAAGGCTGAAGAATGCATGTGTGCGTGAGAGCTTGAATTTCTCAAACGTTGACTTTATGAATGATAATAAATACATATGTGCACATGCTTATATAGTTATATGTATATCATCTTTAAGAAAAGTATTATATTTATTTTTTTATTTTTTTAATAAAAAGAAGCAGTTCATATAAATTTGTACGTATACAATTAGAGCTCAAAACCAACAATTGTAAGTAGCATGACATGACGGCCATTATAGACCTGGGTTGGGCTCGAATTTTTTTTACGAGCATGACACTACACTATCGAACTTGTGCCTCATCTTGAAATCAAGCCCGGCCCAAAACATTTGTGTGCTTATTTATTATATTATATTTGTTATTATTTTAATAATCAAAATCAATTTAGTATTAAAGTGTGGTTATATTATGAATTCAATAATCAAATTTTATTGATTTTTGAATACATACATGTAATAACGTATTTGAGTGTGTCTATGAGATGAATTTTTCAACATATGATTTATTTGTAGTTTTTTTTTAAAATCTATATGTGAGGTATTTTAAATGAAATCTAACAATTTAATTAAGATTTTAAAATTAGGGTTCATTTATGCATAAATCATGTTTAATTACTCGTCAAAATTATGTGAAAACTTAAGTTACTATTTATGCTCATTTGATCTATAGATGAAATGTAATTTTTGATCGTAGACATTTCGCTAGTTGGTACTATGAGATGGTTAAGACTATAACTCAAAACTTTTTAATACGATTATTAATTAAATTAATCGATATCCAATAAACTTATGTAATATAAAAATTTATTAAAACAATAAAATAAACCTTCATAGACGAATTATCTTACTAAAAAGAAAATTGTATATCACTCTAAGATGTGTAGCTCTTAAATATTTAGGGGGATTTATGAGAATAATCAAACTCAAGGTGGTGTATTAAAATAACCAAAAATTTAAAAAAAAATTCATTTGTCTAATCAAATCATTGGTTTTTGAGAGTGTTAATATTGATCCCTTGATCTATTAGTCCTAACAGGCCAATGATTTATTATCTTTGGCTGGCTAGTCCGTTGGTTTGTCACTAGTTTACGGGTCGATGGGCTAATAATTTATTGTCTTAGGCTAGCGCATTGGTCCATCACCAGATAACAGGTCGATGGACCAACAGTTTGGTTAGATAAATCGAAATTTTTAAATTTTTATTATTTTTTAATTCAACCAATTTGGTTGTTTTATATAATTGCTGTTAATTATTATCATATAAATATCAGAAAATAAAGTGATCAAGTGATGTGAAAAAATAATTTTTTAACGAAGAAAACTATTCCAATGTTGGATGATATGTCATTTATGCAACTTTTGGATATGTGGATACAATGGAATCGTGACCCATGGATGTTTATTGCCTAGTTTGTTTGCTTTTGTGTTTTCAAGATGGGAAACGGGTGAGGTTCCACAAAGCAGAAATTGCTTTCAATGTTATTTTAGATTTCTTTTCTTTTCTTTTCTCTTTTCTGGAATCATTTCAAGACTTACCATAACTTCTTAATGAGACACAAGATTTTAAAGCTCTTAAATGATAAAATCTAGCTTTTAGATATTGTACTCTAAGTAGAAATGGGATCCATTATGTACAATAATAAAATTAAAATAATAATTAATAATTAATTAATATATTTTAGTAACATAAAAAATTGTGATCACATATTAAATATCTAACACTTTATGACATTAACTGATATTATTATAAATTGCGTGTCCCATATTAATATTAAGTTTCATGTTCTATCTTTTCGTTTATGCATATTTTAACTCTAACGATGTGACCTAAAGATAGAAATTTTGAATTTAGAGACATGTTTTCACCCAAATTTAAACTCTATCCTTTCAATATATGTAATCAATATATGTAAACGATCGATTTTTTTTTTCATTTCAGGTTATATAAATTACGCTGTAAAAATTAATTATAAATATAGAATTATTCTTAATTTTGTAATGGATAAATTATATATAAAATGTTGTATATAACTTATTTTTTAAAAAAGTTTAAAATACAATGATTGGTGTAATGACACGTGAAATGCCACCTAACTTCTCATTGGTGGGGGTTGATTGCGGCCATAAATTGGCTAGAATGGTATGGAATGGTTTCATGAAGCAACCAGCAAGCCAATACAATTTAAATACAAAATTATGTTATAAATTGATGAGCCATAACTTATTTAATATCATATTATTTACTAGCCGCTTTATTTTGACTTTTAAATATTTATATTTATATTTTTTTTTTATAACTCATTGTTTTTATATAAATTTTGTATATATGTAATATTATTAAATAGGACAGATTCAAGAGATACAAATTTAAACATAAATTTATATACAAATTGTTGACTATTAGATTAATGTAAAATCGATGGTTTAGATTTTCTTTCATATATTATCTCTCTTATTATTTATTGTTTTGTCTTTTCTTCACTAACCAATCGAACAGAAGTCTAACGGAGATCTTCTTTCATCTAAGCCTTGTCCTCTCCAAACAGCCAGCAAATTGGAAAAACCAGAAGGCCAAAATCAGCAGGCAGAAAGTGCAACCTGGTGGTTCACAGCAAAGAGAAACTAGTGAAAATCAGACCTTGGTGGACCCATGTCTAGTGCAGCACCAAAATTGAACTGGGACAGAGGCAAAATGAAGTGGTGGCGGAAAAAGTCCAATTGTATTCACTTTTCATCTCATGGAGTATGATACGATGTTAAATTACAAGAGAAATCTATTGATGACAAGAAAAAAAAAAGAAATTTAATGCATAATAATGATATTCTCGCTGTTCCCAAAACTAGAGGCAATAACATCAACAATCTTCCTCTGTGAATCAACAATCATCTTAATTATCTTCCTCTTATTCTCCATCTCCACTCTCCACCTCTTATTTTTCTTAATCATCTTAATTTTCCTCTTCTCCATCCTCACAAACCTGTTGGACTATTTGTACCCTAGAACATCACTATTTGTGTCAATGTTTTAGGCCTAATGCACAGCGACGTCTGTGGACCCATGTCCATGTACGCACGTGATGGATATAAATACTTCATAACCTTTATAGATGATAAATCCCGTTATGCTTACGTGTTTCTTATGAGACACATGTCTGAAGCTTTTGACAAGTTTAAGAAGTTTAGACATGAAGTTGAAAAACAAACGGGCAAAAGTATTAAAACACAAGTAGGCAATGCATTAAGTGTATTAAATATGCTAGAAACATTTCTCTCTCTAATTCTCCTTGCCTTTGCCGAATTGCTCTCTTATGCTTTAAGGAAGATTTTGTCTCAAAATTGCTTCCATTCTCTAGCAAAGAACACTATCAATTCCAAGGGGTTAGGATACCAAGCCATTAGAAAGTTAAATCAAAGAGGAAGATTGGCTAAAAGCTTGAAGAACTTGGTTGATTTGTTGCCAAAATTTTTGGAAATCACTAAGCTTGGAGTTTGTGAGTATTTCCACCATTAATCAATCTAATTAAGCACTAATTGCATGATCTTGGCATGGGAATCCAACAAACCTCCCTGCAAGAGAGAGATTATATAAAAGAGAATCAAACCATTGCTTTTACTTTAATCTAATGGTAAATAATTTTTGTTTAAATTTGTGTCTCATGATCCTGTCCCTTATTAAATAATATATAGTGATCTATTATATCTTCAAAATTTATATTTTATTATGTACACTTTAAAGATAACTCAATGTATAGTATTCAATTGTAGCCTCAGAAAATGAATCATAAACTTATAACTCGTATTAATCATAATAATATGATCTACAACATAAAACATCAAATTTAAAACATATTGCTAAGTTTAAGTTAGACGTCAATTTTAATCAAACATATTATAGTTAAATTTTAACCTAAGTTATCAGACGCTCAATACTATTTGTCAGACTTATCCGATATTTGAAGCATACTGTTGACATTATCTAATATGTATGATGATGTTCGAAACCCACTTTCAAACGTATTAGATACTATTTTATCATTAGATACAAGATCATGATATCTAAACTTTTTAAAAGTTAGGTTAATTTTCAAACATCTCCTTTAATTTAGATTAAATTCAACCATTCTTTTTATATCTTTTCTGAATCAAATATTTTTTCTTATTTTCTTGATCACAAATTTAGTGAACTAATCTTTGGATGAGAGCCCACCATGATGGTATGAAATTATGAAAAATTAGAGATAAGATCAAGATTGAGATTGGATTGAGATTGGGATTCAGGCGTTTGATCGTTAGGCCAAAAAAAACAAAACAAAGAATTAAGAGAGCATGTGAAGGAGATTGGTTCAAATGCCCATAATTTAGGTATTTACTAGAAGCTGGTCTGGTCCCGTACCAAATTAGAGGCTGGAAATCGCTTGGCTGAATCGTGTCTGAGCTGGACGAATCAAAATCGTGGTTCACGACACTCGTGACAAAATCACTGCCATGTAAATCTTTCGCAGACTCACATGTGATCTGGTACACGAGTTTTTAAGCCGCTTTATCTTACAACCAACCATCTAATATATTTAATAAACGAAGCCAAATATCACTTTGATCCATTACATTTCAGATTTATCAAAAACACCCTTTATTGTTCTCAGACTAGTTTAATTTAATTAATAAATAATTTAAAAAAAAAAAATAGAAAAGGAAAGAGACAAGCACGAAACAAGATAACGATATTGTAATGCTTGAGGAGCAAGAACAGGCGAGCCATCCACCCTCGAAGGGAAGGTAAGGAATATCTTAGAGAAAGATCCACCTCTCATTCTGACATGGAACAAGGGGACACGTGGCGGACTGCCTTTGAGCTCTGTTCAATCCAACTAACAACTTCAACCTTCCCCCTTTGCCCTTTGAGCTTTTGTGGTGGGTAATTTTTCTGGCTTTTAATATTCTTCACACTTATTGCTTTCTCTTGTGAGAGTATTGGCCAACAACATAATTATAGGGCTCCACACTTACCACCACCGCTTTGTTGTTGGGATCCACTGTGCCCATTTGACATCCCCACTCCTCTATCCACCGTCGGATTCCGTGTCAAGTTTAGATCACCATACCTTCCAGCCATGGAACTACAAGATATATTTTTCATAGAGACATTAAAGGGTAAATAAAGATATTTAATATTACTTTTTTTTTCGGAAATCTTATGATTTGAAAGCATAGATAATTTTAAGATATGTCTTCAGGATGTGTATATGTTATTAAATTATCATTTTTTAAAATCATTCTTTAAAATACAGTAATTATAAAAACCATTTATATATGTATATAAATGTTTATTTTTTAATAAATATATTTATAATAATTATTTATTATTATACATTGAATCAACCTACATGTAAATTCGTATTACCTAAAACAGTGACTAAGCCCTAATAATTAGGCCTCCTAATCTTTTAAATTCAACCAATCACACAACTGTTTATAATAGTCCGCAGCACAGGGAATTGCGACACTCAGGTAATAAAAGATATTAAAATAAATTATCTGGGTCGGTAATAATATAATAATTTTGATAGATGTTTCTCTGTTTACGCGTGGCTTTTACGGTAAAGAAGGAAGGTGGATGAGCCTAGGTGGCAAAAAGCGTAATGGAAATCTCGTGGGGACCAGCTCACCTCCTCTCTCTCACACACCACCACTTCCCTTTGCCCAGCCGTCTTTGTCTCTCCTTGTTTTTCTTTTTCCTCTTTTTTATTTTTATAGATTTTTTTTATGGATTTTTCTTTTCTTCAGCCTACTCCCACTCGCATCTCCGTTGCGCGTGGCCCCACGTCACATTCCCATTTGTGGACAAGTACGGTGCAATAACCAAGTACACATAATTCATTAATAAATAAATATGTTAATCTCATAAGACTATCTCTTATTTTAATAAAATTTTTAAAAATAATTTTTTTGACCATATTTAATCTGAAGTACAAGAAAAACTCATTAGATATGTTTTTGTTTTATATTTTTGTATGAATATACTTTTAGAATCACACACTATTCGAGTAGAGTTGATGACATCTGTAAAGGCGCGTGGAGGTGAAAAAAAAGGGAGAAAAAAAGATATATTTAATTAAACTATTTATCCATGAGTGATTTGCCGTTTTCTACATCTTATCTGGATTGAAAATAATAAACAAACGAGTGTAAGACAGCACATTTAGACGCCGCGTGTCAAGGGGCTCGTGCATTTTGAGCCACAAGATTCCAAGCCCTTCTCGAGTTTTCCTTGCAAATATTTTAATTTCATTTTTTAAGAAAACCAAAATTAAATCGAGTCTGACGTGGCGCAACCATACTTCTCTTTTTAACGCCAAAGCTCTGTATCAGACTTAAGAATATCTCTCTCTCTTCTCTCCGGTTCTCTTCTCTGCTGTGCTCGGCTCCTCTTTCTCTTCAACTGAGTTCTCGATTCTCTGCTTGAACTGCTTTTTACTCTCTTCTTTTTCTTCTTCGTATCCTCGTTTGGCTACGAATCTGAGCTTGTGGAATCTCTGCTTTGTAACTCTGAGTGAAAAAGCAGAGGAATCTGTTGTGGAGTTGCTATCAGTCACTGCTTCCTTTTCAGAAAGTGAAGAAGACAATTTTGCTGCTTTCAGTCCTTCCTTAGATTCCTGTTTTTCCGGTGAGTGAGTTGCTGATCTCTTTTTGTGTTGTTTATTTTATTAATAAGAATTTTCAGATTTTGAGGTATTTTACTATTGCTTCTCATGAAATTATTGTTTCGATGTTGTAATTTCTTGAAAGAAAATTCCGATTTGTTCAATATTGCACTGATAGGTATAAAGATTTGTAGTAGTATGCTTCACAGAGTTGTTTTTATGAGCTTTCTGTTTATGTTCATTTCTATGTTTAATCAGTGCTTGTAGTTACTGGTGGAAGCATGTTTGGTTAGGTAATAATCAAATACGGTTGTTGCATCTTTGTTATAGAAGGAAAATTTAGCTGAAATATGAAGGAAAGAGCTTGAGTGTTCGGTAATCTCCAGTATGAGTAGTTTTCTGAAAGATTTAATGGAACTTTGAAGGTGATTATTAAGGTTTTCATAATTTTGAGAGATGATTTCTGAAACAAGAACAATCTTCTGGAAATTTTGATATTTTTAAAATTTTTCTTTTTTACTACTATTGACATGCTTTTAGGCATATTCGGTTCTTCGAATTCGAAGAAAAAAATGAGAATGCTAGAAAAGCGTATAGGGTAGTGATTTTGCGGCCCCAATTTGTGATTGAAGGGGACACCAAAGGCCGTCGTCCTTCCATCCTTTTAGATTGAGAGTCTCAGGACCATCCGATAAATGATTATCCTGGACCTAGGCGTGTTGATGGTGATTTTTACCATAGAGTCGAACTATAGACATTAACTTCTCCTCGAACACTTTTTACAATTTTTATTCTACTGCTCTCCAGAGAGTTCTTGTGCTGAGTTGGAATTCCATTCCAAGTGAGGATTTTTCTGGTTCTTGAGGATCCCGCTTGAGGAGAACCAAGAACAGAGAGCTTTCCCCCTTTTCTGCTATGGGTCTTTTGCGATTAGAAATGATAGTGATTTTTCGTTTTTTTTTGTGTAATGTAATGAGATGAATTGTAATTTAATATGCATTTTAGGAGGTGAATTGGGATCTTATATGTTTGATATGCATGTAGGACTAAATTGAAGTGAAAATGTCAAACACCTCTGTCACGGCTGATAAGGGTGGTTCAAAATCTGAAAGTTTGGTCCGACCCAAGGAGGTGTATTCGTTTGAGAATAACGCTTCGCCAAAGGTTACATTCTTTCTGTTGTCTTTCAATTTTGCCTTGTTTTTAAGGCTTAATTAATTGGAACGAGAGTTTCATTATTTTTTTCTCTTTTCTTATAGTCTCAGTTGCTGTCCTCTGATTTAAAGGTGAGGAAACCTTACACTATCACAAAACAAAGAGAAAAATGGACAGAAGAAGAGCATCAAAGGTTCCTTGAAGCTTTAAAACTGTATGGTCGTGGTTGGCGTCAGATTGAAGGTAAGATAATTTCAGTGGAGCAAATTCTTGAAAAGTTTCTAGCATGTAGTTGGATCAGATGAGAAGTTTACTCTTCTATTTATGCAGAACATGTTGGCACCAAAACTGCAGTCCAAATCCGAAGCCATGCTCAAAAGTTTTTCTCAAAGGTCTAATACTTGTAATTCAGTTATTAATTTTATGTTAATTAAATATCAATTCGCAGAACCATGGCACAAATTTTCTTGAGTAGGGTGTATCTGGCAAGTAATACTCTTGCACTAATAGGTGTCTTTTCTTGGTTTCAGGTGGCCCGGGAGTCAAATGGTAGTCCGGAGAGCTTCATTAAGCCAGTTGAGATACCTCCTCCACGGCCAAAGAGGAAGCCAATGCATCCTTACCCACGTAAGTCTGTCGATTCACTCAAAGGAACACCAGTTTCAAATCAGCCAGAAGGGTTTCCATCCTCGAACAAGTTGGTCTTGGATAGGGACAACCAATCTCCCACCTCGGTTTTATCCACTTTTGGTTCAGAAACACTGGGGTCTGCAGTCTCTGATCAACAAAATGGATGTTCTTCACCTGCTTCGTGTACCACTGAGATGCAGTCAGCCAACTTATTACCTGTTGAAAAGGAGAATGAGTATGCCGCATCCACATCTTCTCCCGAAGAAGAGAAAGTTCCTATGTTGTCAGCTGGTTTAAACCATGAGGACTCTCTGTCCACGGTAAACTATCTTTAGAATCTTCAGCTTGGTTTATTCTGCAAATTGATTTTCAGAAGACTTAATTTAGTTAGAATCTGACTCAGTCCTCCATTTTTTATACCATTATGCAGAAAATAGAGCCAGAGTCCAAAGACTCTATATGTACTAAAGGAGATGAAATGACTGTACCACCTTGCACAAGTTTTAGGCTTCTTGGAAAGACCATTTTGGTAAGAGGTTCCCAAAAACCATATCCACCAGGTGCAGAGAATTATAAGCCACCTATATCCAAGAGCAGTCAAGAGAGTCTTGTCATTGACAATGTAAATTTTGTTCACACGTTGCCATCAAAGCAGTTGGAGGCATCACTTGGAATGATTACTACTAACTGGAATCATCCATTCCCATCTGTATCTGCTTGTTCGGAGCACCAGAAAGATACTATCAATACTGCAGAAGCCAATCCCCCCAACGAATGTCTGCCAGGTTGGCCTTTGTATCAAGGTCCACCCTTTATTAACTTTATATCATATAATCAAAACTCAGTTCCAACACCTAGAGAATCTATTGTGAAAGAAGGATTGAAAGAGAAGGAAGTTCTGAATGAAAGATCCTATACTGGTTCAAGTACTGGGTCAGTCAGTGAGTTGGAAAACAGGGAGAAAAACTCAGATGCACCCGTCGATTCTCAATATCGACAACCTTCTTCTACAGTACAGCCCAGTCGGAGCAAGTCCACCAAGGGGTTTGTGCCATACAAAAGATGTTTACCAGAGGGAGACATAAAATCGCCCATCATCGCATCAGAAGAGCGAGAGAGACAAAGAGCTCGAGTATGCTCATAGTTTTTTTTCCACAATAATCCCCTAACTTACTGGTAAGAACTTGTGCTGATTTTGGTAGAACACTGAGGATGCATATGGTTCAATTATACTTAAAAAGGTTTTCAACTGGAGATTTGCCCCATGTATCTTTTTCTAAGCAGAAGAGGACACTGAAGAGGTAGAGGAGCAGGCTAAGACTATTTATTCATTTGTTTATTTCTCCAAAAAGTTGATGACTCAAAATGATGGGCAAACTGAACAGAGGCCAATTTGCACATCAACTTACGACGAACTTTTTTTCTGGTTTTTCTCCCGTCGGCAGCAGCTGTTGTTTCAAAGTTAATATCTTACTTAGTGTTAGCTCTTTGTATCTTTACGTTTCTTGACTATTATTTTCCATTCATAATTCTGAGAAGTCGCAAAATGTGACTTCCGTTCGAATGCAAATTCCTCTTGTTTCTCTAATTTTCAGTTTCTTGATAAATGCGGCATTTCCCTTCCAGGAATTGGTTCGTTACCGTCCTCGTCATGCCATCGAATCAGGGAATTTTTTCTTTAATTATATCTTTATGGAGTTTGATTGAAATTTAAAATATTCTACAATTTTAATCATAAAATTTTGATTAAAGAAAAATAAAAACAATCAGATGCACATTGATTAACTAAAATCAAAAGGATACTGTGTGTTATAAGTATAACTAAAAAAATATGATTTTGATTTTTATTAATTAGGAAATGTTTAATATTAATTTCACGTGATTAATACTTTTCTTATTATTATAATTATAATTTGGTGATGGCAATTTTTTTCAAAATCTTGGATTCCAGTAAAATCAATTTGACATGAGGTGATAGCTCATATCTACGTTTAGCTGTTGCACGTGAATTTGTCGGCACTTTACGAGTTGGTGCTGTCTTGCACTCAAACGAGACGCATTATTTCGCCTGCTATTAGACAAATCAAATAATGCGAGACAACAAATAATTAGTCTGACGGCGTTTTTCTAAATTTTGATAAAATATTAAAGTTTTTTTATTATTTAAAAATCTCAATTTTAAGATTAAAAAAATATTCTCCTAAATATGTTATTAGACCATACTCAAAAAAAAAAAGTTGGCGAACAACATCGCCTCTCATTAATGCTCTAGAGTTGTCTAACAGGTTAACAAGTGCTAGACGATGCTCATAAAAGTGTCGAGTAGTTAATAGACGTCGATTTTAAATTATTTTAAAGAAGGTGTCAACTCGTTGTTTTCACGTAATCCGTGTTGAAATTAAAATGCAAAAGACTTATGACATCATTAATATTGTGATAATAATTTTAAATTAACCCATACTAAATGGTTTAATATTAATTATACCAATAGCATAGAATGATAATAATATGTTGGTTTTATAATTCCCTTATTATTGACTAATAACAATAAATAATTACTTTTATTAATATATATATAACGATATAACTAAATAATGTCATATCAATTTGACTGTAAACTAAGAATTATGAATATTAATAATTTATAATCTTCAACGGTTATGATGTTACAATATATCATTTTGTCATTATTAATATAGTATTAGAATAATTAATTAATTAATATATAATATATAATAAGCAGCAATTGATATGTAGTAGCGTATTTAATATAGAACTTTGGTATATTTTTTATTACATATAATAAAAGAAATAAAAAATTTGAAAAAAAAAACTCTAAGCCCCATTTTAATATTTAATAAAAATACCAAATTACCCTTTTGTATATATCTTAAAATTGATTTCTTTTTTTATTTTTTAAACAACTCACCATTTAGTGTAGTTCTTCTCAAGAAACTGTACACTCCTTTTATACAATGACTGACATTTTGTTAATAAAAACTTAAGTAAGAAAATTCAACATATAGATATATTAATTTCACTGTAAATGAAGAAATATGGTGCATATTAATATTAACAAATTACAATCTTACAAAGGAGATGAGATGTAATATTCAGCTACAATATTATAAACGTAGATGGATGAACAAAATACATAAATGGATGTCCTCCATTACTCTTCCAAGCCTGCAAAAAATTGTTCTTGATGTTCTTTATGCATATCAAAAGAGACCTCTTGAAATGCTGTGAATAACATCTAATTCCATTCCAGATTGCAAGAGGGAGCTTTGTAGAGTATGACAAAGGAGAATTGTGACACTAGTTGGGGATTTGGCTCCATCTTGACTGTTTTGAATGTTGTCATCTCTCTAGCTCTTCAATATTGTCTAGGGTTTTGTTTGAGGCCCTGACGAAGCTCCGATCTTGGTTTTGCAACCTCGACGAATATTACCCTGCCATCCAAAAACTAAACGCAAACAGTTGTGCTTGTGAACCAACTGGTACTTTGAATTGTTGAAAATTATAATGAAAGAAAAAATCAGTAAATTGAGATCATTGGTTCAAAAATACATAAATTTTGAAGGGGAATCAAGAAGACAATAAATGGACTGGTGTGTTACCAATCGACCAAAAATTTAAGCTATCAAGTAAGATCCAAAAAATTAGAACGAAAATACCATGTTAAGTTATCACATCTCTTGATTCAAAAGGTTAAGTTATCATGTCAAAACCAAGACAATAATATTAACACCTCTAACAATTGGAATTTGGCAGCGACCAAAACATTTTCTCAACCTGTATAGATTAAAGTAGCTAAAAAGTAGTAATTTGAAAATCACATACCATTAGATTCACTTGGATCCCTTCATTGAAATAACATTCTACAAGACTAGACAAAATTTATAAAATTACATCTAGATGAAAACTTTTAGGGATATAATTTCTTTCCAATGGTAACTCTTTTTAGGCCAAATCCCACAGAGTCAAATAGCTTACTATAGACCATTGTGTATTTTATAAAACACTTCCACTTTCTTCAAATTTTGGTCAGTAGCGCATCTAAGCAGGAAACAACTTTTATGCCCAAGGGTTCTCAGGGTATAGTCTTTTAGAAGCACAAAATATTGCATTAGCTGTGGCTTGCTCATCAAGAAAATAAAATTTTAAATGCAAAAAAAAATGAAAATACTAAATTATTTATAACACTCAAAAGGCATGTTTTAATGTGTTCTATTAATTATATTTGTATAACTCATACTAAATTGTGTTTTTCTTTTCTATGGCAGTTAATCCTAAATTAAAAAAAACAATGATCAACCTATGGTACATTATGTTTCAGTGCAAAAACCAAGGTATAATACATTACACTGGTGGGGAAAGGTTTTATATAGTGTAACATTCTAATCCAAGAACTAATGGATGGATCATTATTGTTTTAGTTCTAAAGTCAAAACAAAACACTGATATGAAACTTAATGTCCCCCATAACAAGGATGGTTAATGATACCTGATAACTACAAATTGGCAACAGAAATATTTTAATACCGTCTAAAACTAAAATACTGAGATGAAGATACCTTCCCATGCATTCCCTCGATAGCTTTTTGAGATTCCTCCTCAGTCGCATAGCGGAGGAAAGCAAAGCCTCTTGGTCTCTTTGCAATTTTATCCATCACCAGATTGACTGTAAAATAAAGATTTAACCAGGTTTCAGAAAACCCAACAAAATTATCAACAAACTAGTGATATGTAATAATCAAGTCTAACAAAATGGTTTATCAAAAAAAGGGCAACACATCAACGTTCATTGGCTGGACCTTCTACAAGCTCGCCAAAGCTCGTGAATGCATTTTGTAAGCTTTCTTCAGTGGTACGGAAAGAAAGCCCTGCAACAAGTATCATAAGAAATATAAAGGAATAATCGTTAGAGACTAAATCAAGAAATAGAAACAAACAAAAAATCCTAGATGAGCTGCATTTGATTTGATGTAACAAATGATAAAGAAATAAGAGTTCTAAGAGATACAGTCAAAGGAAAGATGTGTTCTGATCCACATGTTCAGCGTCAAAAGCTCCATTAGGTCCATTTATTGAGGCAAATTCAATGATACACCCACCTACTATGCCGAGGCACAACCTCATTTGACAAGTTTGGCACCTAAGTGAGTGTTAAGCAAAGCAAAAGTTGTTGTCATATGGTTTACTCAAGTCCTCAAAATGACCAGTTGTATAAATACGTATTCACTTGTACAGCTATCAAAACCCTTCTTAAAGCAAATGAAACTTACATGTATGGCTCATGAGAACAGGGGAAGAAGGATAAGAAAGAGGTTATCAACCAAAAGCACACTTGGGCCCCCCTACATTTCTCGAAAGCCTTTTTTCAATAATATGTTTGACCTTTGTCAGTTTTAAACAATAATCATATGTCTTATGACCAATATAGGTGCAATTAAGACATGCTACCCTATTCTCAACTTCAATTGTGCCTCAAATTTACTCGATTAATCTAAACTTCATCATCTAAACTCACATGACATAATCGAATCATTGAACTATCCATCATAGATAGAGTAAAACCCTTAAACTATCCATTGTCCACCACTTCTCTACATGGAAATAATCGTCTCATTAAGGTTGTTAATGCCTTCAAATTGCTCACAGCTTTTTGCGCCTCCATCCAACACCAACCTATTCACTTCGGCGATTTCTGCCATAGAGGCATATTACATTACCTATGAGTAACAAATGGTACCAGGCTTAATGGGCACACTATTACCGTGTAAAATCAACTTGTAACATTATACTTTGTTACCACTTTGTCACCATTCGATATTGAAGTTCACTGCTAACATGTCACAACTGTAACATTGCTCAGTCTCAAAAAGGCGTTATTCTTATAGCATTACCAGTAATGTTAGGGGTAACATAGCTCCTTCCTAGTGCCTCCCCGAAAGGACATGACCACTGTTTTGTTAACCGATTCAAAGAAAACCCATTTATTATATGTTAATGACAACTTAAAAACGAAATTTTATAAGTAATTGCACATGAAAGGCTAAAAATTCAGATCAAATTAATAACAAACTATGCATACAATTTATTCGGTTAACATTACTTCAAATGAAACCCAAAAAAAAAAAACTTGAAGTATTTCAATTATAAAAGCAAAGAGAGTGACTGCTAACCGCTGACGTAAAGCCTGGTTTTGGGCCTAGAAGTAGACGAAGGAGGAGGAGGAGAAGGTAGACAAGCCGAGACAAAGCAATCGCCACGTCTGAGACAAAATGAAGAAGGTAAGAAGCGCCTTTCAGTCGTGGTTGCAGTAAAGCTTGCGCTTCTTGGATGATGAAAAAGGGGTCTTTGGCTAATGGTAGCGCGAGAGGAAGGAGGTGCAATAATGGCGATTGCTAAGCTCACTGCCATCTTCTATCACGGAAGAGAGCTGAAAGCTGATAGATGAGGTTTTTAAGTGAGATTTTGGGTTAATATCACAAAAGGACAATAAGTTTCGAAATTGACGACAAAGGCCACTTCTTTGTGTCGCATTTTATCCTAACCCTAGATACATGCCGACTCAATATAAAATAATGTCTAATTTACCGTTGGTTAATAGTTTATTAAATTAATAATATATTAATAAAAATATTAAAATTATTATCTCAATTTACTAGTAGAATGTCTAATCATTTTGAATGTCGAAAGGTGATTATCAGAAAATGATCATTTTTCAACGCGCCACTAGTTTGGGTGTTCTGGTAATTTCCCCTTTAATTTATTTTACCAAATAATCAGGTAACTTGTTAATTAAAAAAAATTATTTTACTTTCCTCTAGCCTCGTAACATCTAAATTCCCAAAGAAACGGAAACAAACAGAAGGTAATTTACTTCAAGCAGAATACTTCCCAAAGCCTTTCTCAGAGAAGGAGAGTTTGACTTAGAAAAGTGTTGCAAAGGAACAATAACATTAAGCCAAAGAAGGGGCTGTTGGCGCAAAAATACAATTCGATGGACCCAAATTGTAAGCCTACAATTATACAGTAAGTGAAGACAAGAGAAGGAACAGAGGAAAGAACAAATGCTTTACTCAGAATCTTGTACAATCCCACACAAGCATAATACCGAACAATAAGTCTGTAATAAATCTTCTTCAACTCTCTAACTGCAATACTTTCTCTTTACTTGATCTCGCACACAGAGATACTTTTTTCTGCATCTGAAGGCATCTTCTTATATATGAGAGGAAGAAGTATTCATCTAAACAAGTTCACAAAAAATTGCAGCGCCGAATACATCATTTCTTTGACAATGGAGGAAAACAGAGCCCTGCCTCTTGCTGCATCGCCCATTTCAATCATCTTCTTACGGCCACAATTTTTTACAAAAGAGCAAGTTGGGTGGCAGACGACTTCTATAAAGTGGGACAAAAAGTTATATTTAAATATTAGAAGGTGGGGTCAAAATCATATTTGAATATTTTAACAGGGGCCAAGCACAAAGCTCTCCTTATTTCCAAAAGCATTGAAAACAAACTCATTATATTTTAATCGCCACTCAAACTGTAACTTTGTGTTACTTTCGAAAGTAGATGAAAATATTCCAGTTTTTAACGACTCACATTAACCCTTCCTGTAGAATCCACCGATATGCTTGCACTCAGCTCACCCTTCGCCTTCTTCCAACAAAAATAGCGAAGAAACTGAAAGCAATGACAACCAAGGCCGGAGACATGCATTTGATGAACAAGAAGTCAGCAGTTCTCTACCACTATCCATGCCCAGATGGCGCTTTTGCCGCGCTTGCCGCTCACCTTTACTTGTCAAGCTCTTCCCTTCCTGCACTCTTCTTTCCCAACACGGTTTACAGTCCCATAACCCCGGAAAAGCTTCCTTTGCATGAAATTGATGATCTTTACCTTCTTGACTTTGTGGGTCCTTCTGGTTTTGTGCAGCAAGTCTCTTCCAAAGTTTCCAGGTTTGTTTTGAGTGTTTTCTTTGTGTTTTTTCATCTGGGTATCTGTTTATTGTCTTAAATAAGTAGAGATTGAAGAAGAGTTTTGGATGGTTTTCGTAACCCCAGAGAAGGTTTTGAAGTTCTGGGATGATTTCAATATGCATGCATTTGAAGTGTTTGAGGTGAATGAATTGCCTTATTTGATTTGATTTTATTTTTATTATATTTTTCTACAGAGTTATAATATTGGACCATCACAAAACTGCACTCGAGGCTGCAATTGAAGGTGAGAATGTGACTAAAATAATAGATATGGAGAGGAGTGGAGCTACAATTGCTTATGATTATTTCAAGGAAAAAATTTTATATAAAAAGACGCTTAGTGAACTAGAGCGTGCTAGATTGCTTTTTGATTACATTGAAGATGGAGATCTTTGGAGATGGAAACTTCAAAATAGCAAAGCTTTCAGTAGTGGTTTGAAAGATTTGAACATAGAGTTCAATTTTCAATTAAACCCCTCTGTGTTTCAGCAGGTAATTTCTTGTATTACGTCTTAATTTGTTTGTTTCTACTTACTTTTACATGGAACTGAAAACATAAGCTTAAACCCGTTTGCGCATGGACTGAATGGATGAGAGCAGCTTGATCGTTTGAAACTTAATATGATATTTACACCATTGATGATATCAGTTTGAGTTTTCACCTTCACTGTTTTATAATAACAAACAGGTTAATTTTTATTTGTTTTTCGCTGTGGTTTTTGCATTTAAATATACATCTAGCAGCCAAAAAATGCCTTAAGTAGAAAAGCTGTGTAAGCAGCGGAAATGCCGCATCGGAAATGCCGTGTAGGATGTTGTCAACTCCAATTATCCTAATTAAGTACTAGATTTTCTTGATATTCACTCATAAATAACACAAGGATAGTTGCAGATGTTTGTGGATGTATTTTATATGAATTCCAAATGTGTACAAAATAATGGCTTTGGAAGTAAACTGAATGCACTCATTATTTCTTGAAAATTTTCCACCTTTTATCACTTAGCTTAGAAATTTTTGTACCGGAAGACTTATTCAAATTTGCCTTCATTTTTATTTTTATTTTGTGTTAAAAAGATGCAAGATTTGACAGCATATTGGACTGACCTTTAAATCATCTCAACATTATTTACCTGGCCACTATTGTTAGATCTAAGTAGGTTCATTGTCATCTTTCTCTCAAAGTCTGTCATTTTGCATGTTTCAATACCCAGTCTTGTTTGTAGGATTTGATTACTTATATTATATTACTAAACAAAATGGATAAATCTCCATTATTTCTGTATAGGTTCTGATACTTAAATGATTGACAATATGATAACTTGTGGCAGTTACTTTCTCTGGATTTGGAGTCTGTCATCAGTCAAGGGATGACGAGTTTATCAAATAAACAAAAATTAATTGAAGAGACACTCAATCAGTCTTACAAAATTGAACTTGGAGGGGGAGCTTTTGGTCTTTGCTTGGTATTGTGCTTACATTCTTTTATATATATTTTTCCTTTTATCTTTTAAACCTTGATTTAGGATCATTTCCACTAATTATATATATATTCTTGAATAGAAGAATGTATGAAGCTTTTATATTGGATAAAATCAAATTGACTTGACTAGCTAAAACTCATTGGATATTGATGAATTAGGTGCAGATTTCCATGTGGAAGCTAATGGAGTATTAAGCGGTTCCCAATGCTAAAAACTCATTTAAGTTTGGGGCTTTGGTTGGTTTGAAATTAATTTAAGGAAAGAAAAGCCTACAAATAGCCATTTTCATGGTGATCTGATTGATCGACAAATAGAGGGAACGGTTAAGGTTTTTGTTGTGTTTGGAAATGTCAAAAGGGTCTAACACAGTCTAATAGAACTTATTTTTTCAGTCCGAATACATATACAATACTAAATTGTGCTTTTGTGTTATTAGTATGTCATGGTCAAATTGTTAAATTTGAATTACTCTAATTATAAAGCCCATTTGACATCTCTAATTATGTTGAAATCCACTCTAATTGTGTTGAAATCCTAAGGAAAGAGGATTAATGGTGTAAAAAGGGTAAAGAAATAGCGGTTGGGTAAAAAGCATAAGAAATATATGGCAGAGAAGATAGAGAATTGCAAAGAAGATAGAGGATTGGTTGCAACTTGCAAGGAAGGAGTTGGGAGACTATACCTCTGTAAAATAATGATAAAAACAATAATAATAAAATTTCATTGCAGGACACTTTACTCAATGTATACCATGTCCGAAAAATCATAGGCAAGAATAGATTTCTAATTTTGTCCTTCTACTTGTAGGCTGTTGACGCAGATTCGGTTGCAGAGTTGAGGAGTGAACTGGGACACCAGTTAGCTACTAAAAGTCGTAATTTAAAGTTGAGGTTTGTGGCAGTTCATTAGATAATGCCTACTCATTATGTTTCGTAGATTCAAGAAATGCTCATGCTTTCCCTCTTCTCTGAATACGCTGTAGTTATTTTACAAATGATTTGAAAATGAAATCTAGGTTGCATTTAATTTGAATGGTTACATATTAAATGCTGTTTGACTTTTCATGTTATTTTTGTCATCAAGATATCTTCTTGACTTGTTCCACATATTATCCTTCGTATTGTGGCTC
Organism: Bursera cuneata; assembly: GCA_026212285.1. Taxonomy (NCBI): domain Eukaryota; kingdom Viridiplantae; phylum Streptophyta; class Magnoliopsida; order Sapindales; family Burseraceae; genus Bursera; species Bursera cuneata. Next base: position 25,586 of record JANLJB010002364.1, on the reverse strand, counting down.
TTCCTTTTTATCAAAATAATAATAATAATAATAATAAGATCAATATTCTCTTAGGGGCATTGGAGCTGTTGTCTATAGAGTTCCAGAGCTTGAAAATGATCATTTGGTTAAAATAAGCCTGAGGAGTGTAGAAACGGAGGACACAACACCTATTTCACAGGTTCTTCCTGCTAAATATATTGCTCATATGCATTTTGCTCTGTTAATAAGTTGATATTTCTTAATTCTGGTGGAGAGTGCTGAAATATGTTATACTAATCTCATGCAGAAATTTGGAGGAGGTGGACACCGAAATGCAAGTTCCTTCATGTTAAGCTCTGCAGAATTTGAGCAGTGGAAGCTGAGGTAAATGCTTAGTGCAAGCAACTTGTAGCAGCTTGTAGTTTTTTTTTTTCTTCTATCTCTCTCTCTCTCTCCTTTTAGTAAAGACTCTGTGAGCTCACATGATTTTTTATTTATTATTTTATTTCTGTCAGACTTCTTTTAATGTTCTTATCTCCACTAAAAATAGTGTGTTTACCTCATTCTTCAGCTTATACAGGCTTACCATCTATAAATACTTGTTGAGCTTTCTTGTTATGAAGAAGAGAAAAGCTCAACTCGTGTTTACTAGAGTACTGTGAAGATGTTTATAATTTTGCAGTTCTTTTAATCATCCAAAAAATTTTACATTTCCATAGGCTAAGAGCACAAGCATGAGTTTTAAGCCTTTCAAAGCGAAGTCCGCTCTTGCTCCATTTATGGAAGTGTTAAAACTGCCTCTAGCAGGTTAGCAACAACTTGAACTTTCTTATACAAAAGCTGAGATATTTTATTATCATCGATCAAAGGTGTTTACAAAGTATAATGAGCTATCTCTAGCAGGTTAGCAACAACTGATGCAAAGCTGAGATGCCTTTTATTATAATTGTTCAGAGGTGTTTACAGATTATAATAAGTTGCCGCGAGCAACCTAGCAAGCTACTTGATTTTTGTCACTCCATCTTACATTTATTGTCTCATGACATGAGAATGGAATAAAATTTCTTTAGAATGAAATAAATGATCAAGAGAATACCAATGGTGAAGCACCCTTGAGTCCAAGTGTTGCACTCGCTTTGCTGGGAGCTACTTGGCCTCTCCTCTAAACCTTCTTCCCTGTGAATCAAGTTGTTTATGAGTTCAAATGGTATAGAAAAATAAAGCCAGTTTGGATTCAGCAATCAACCAATATTCTAAATTGAAAGATAGGTCTGATTTTTTATTGATTCTTTAATAGTTAATCTAAAATATCAGACACTAGTTGTAAGATTTTTATTTGGTAAAGAATTAATGCAATAGTTGAATCAGGTTGTTTTCTGTTATAAGAATTAAATAATGCAATGTATGAATCAGTTTATTTTCTTTTATTATTTTTCAGTTTAGCTCAAACTTCTCCTTGTTAAGTAGTCCCATAAATTACAAGTTCATTTAGCAATCAGAGACTGCTGACATGCCTTGCTTTTGGCTGAGCTGGTGGTTCTTTTTGCTGGGATTTTTCTATCACTGCAGGTGCAGGTAGTTGGATTTTAGGTTTTGAAACTGCTGCAGGTTTCTGTGTTTCAACTGATGCAGTTGGCTTTGATTGTTGCGGTATAGCCACTGCCATCTGGTGAGATTCAGGTGTTTTGATGGGCACATTCCTTGCCTGTATAAGTTTAGTGCAAAGATTAGAAACATTGACCATCAATGACTTGAATAATTGCATAGCAATTGGCTAAACCAACTCACCAATTTCCTGAACTGGAGATTGTATAGCATTTCGATATATCTTTGCTTAGCTGGCTTGTGTTCCTTGTTCAGTTGCCTCCAAAATCCATAAATGGATCCCATATTCAGCACTTTCTTTGCATATATCTTCCATGTATAGCTGCAATGCATTAATAGATGTATATTAGGTGGAGAATCCAATGGTGACATACTTAAATATCCTGGTTTCATATTATTACCATTCATATATACGCTGGAGACCAGCTGCTAAGATTTTGTTCCAATATCCAGCATCTGCCTTGCATTTTTCAAAGAATTCAACAATCTTGTTACTTGATTCATCGCCGTTATTTGGGTTGATATGGAAGCCGGAGACTCCGTCAACAATAATTTCAGCCGGACCTCCTTGATTGGTTGCAAAAGTGGGTAATCCACAGTTCATTGCCTCTATGACAGTCAGACCAAAAGCCTCATACAATGCAGGCTGCACAAAAGCTCCCTTTGTGTCTGCAATGCAGCGGTAAAGCTCTCCATTGCGATATCTATCAGTTTGAGCTGCTATCCATCTAATCTGGCCCTTAAGTTGGTATTTCTCTATCAACGCATGCATCTTCTTAATCTCAGCAATTTCTTCTCTGTCATTTGATTTTGATGGATCAAAAAATCCGGCCACCACAACAAGATTCACCAGTTCTCTCAGCCTTCTGTTTTTCCCAAACCATTCAGTTAGCCCTGTAATGTTTTTAACTGTATCGAGTCTCGCCATCGAGAAGATTATTGGTTTCTTCCTGTCTGCTAGATATCCCCTGTCACATTCATATTATTACTTTCAATAGTAGATGTCTAGATGATGATAGATGATGAGAACCTCCTTTCATTTACTAATTAAAGTTTCATGCATGAGATGGAGAAACTGTGAAACTAACATGTGCTCATTGTTGTCCTCGTTGTGGTAGAGTAGTTCTTCAATGGCAGGATGAAATGAGGTCAGCCGCCTCTGTGTCTCCGTGTAGGGGAAGTACACAGATTGATCAGCGCCAGGGGCAGCTATGTTGAACTTAGGATCAAAGACATTGATGCCAGAGACGACTCGGCAAAGCCCCGGCATGGTAAAAGCTACATGGCTTTCATACTGTCCAGGCCTCTCCTTGCTGAAAGGGAAACAAGTTGTCAACATGACAGACAATGTTGGAACTTTTGAGCCCTACCATTGAGCTACTTAATCAACAGGACAAATGAAAAAAGAGGTAAAATCTTCTTTGATACATGAAGTTATCCAATAGACTAACCTTCCTGCAATTTCTTGGTACGTGCTGGTTATGATAAAATCAGTTGCATTCATTGCAATCAAGTCAGCTGTGAATTGACATGAAAAGTGGTACTTTGGATCAAATTCCTTCCAGTTGGCATCTGAATCTTCGTACTTGGTTTTCTCTAAAGCATGAGCAATTGTTCCCTGGACTCACAAGAAGCAAAGTTCAGAATATATAATTGTTATGGAGAAAACTATGAGCTAGAGATGACACTAACCTGAGTTATTCCAAGTTTTGCAGCCATAAGAGAAGCCACCAAGTTCCCATCACTATAGTTTCCAATAATCAGGTCTGGCTTACACTTCATGAGTTCCAGGACCTTAGCAGAGGCATCCTGGTGATATGAGAGAATGAAATTATTGAAACAGCTTTAAGAGAAAAAATAAAATAAAAAATAAAAACCCTGAAATATCAAGAGAGATTGGAGGCACATGCCTGAGCAAATGTCTCCAGGTAAGGATAGATATCAAAACGAGAAACCCATTGGGGCAGAATGCCCTTCTCTGTCCTGAATGGCACTCTGAGAATATGGGAGTGGTTGGTATTGATGACAGGCTCCAATTCCTGGTTGCACTTTGTCCCTTTAGCATCTGGTATCAATCTCGTTACCTATATGCATTGAAAATTTTAAGAACCAAGTAACAAAGTTATTAATGTAATGCTTGTTAAAATCACATGTACTTGAAGTAAATAATCATCTTTATTGTTAGCTCACCACAAGAATCTGAGGCTTCACATTGAGTCCTTGCTGCTTAATCCTGAGGAGCAGTTCTTCCTCTAAAGCGGCAACTTGATCAAGAATATAAACCACCTATTTCAATTGCATCATTTTTAAGAACAAGAACAAAATGTTTCGTTTGTGATCTAAATATGGATTTTACATTGAAAAAATATGTTGGATATAGAACTTGAAATCCATTTACTAGTTTAAAAAATGATTATTCATTTTCATATTTTAAATTAACTTTTAGGATTATATCTATAAATGATGTCGAAAACATTTTAATTGAATATGTCATCTTAAAATATTTTTGGTCATTGGGTAGTTTTTTGTTTTGTTTTCTTTTCTTTTCTTTTTTCAAAGAATAAATTGATCAAATGAAATAGAAAAGTCAATTTTATATTTTCAAGATTAAAGAATCAATACGTTGGATATTCGACAATTTCTAGTATGAGTACTGTAACATGAAACTTGGTGTTATAAAATTGACATTCTAAGTAAAAATAAAATCAATGAAATGCATTAGATGTTGAAAAAAAAAAAAATATATATATATATATATATATATACATATATACATATACATATATACATATACATATATACATATACATATATACATATACATATATGTACATATATGTATATATATTTTTAATACATAATTATTAAAATATTCTATTGATTAATAATGGAAAATGGCAAAATGTTCTAAATTAGGGAGGGTTGGTTAAAAATTGATCATTTTAAAAAAAAAAAATTAGATTATCTAAATTTTTTGAAAGCTGAGTTATGAAAGGGAATGGAAGTAATAAAATTTGACCTGGCCTCCGGTGTCAGGCAATCCAAGAACATCAGACTGGCCAAAGTAGCCATGAGGAGAGAAGATGACGATGTTGAAAATGTTGGGAAGCTTGCTGAAGAAAGCCTCCAGTTTCACAGGGTCAGGAGCTTGGAATACCTCAGAACACATCCTCAGTGTCTCTATAACACTTTCTGCATTGTTCCCCCAACCTTTCTCCAACCCCCTTTCTTTCAATCTGAAGCATTATAGTCAACAAATAATTTGCATGTTAGATTTAATAGCTTTTCCTTTAATTGAAAAGGAGAGACATTTACATAGAATTTTAAATCCTTTTTTCTTATGAATTGGGGAAATATTCTAGTGAAGATGTGACAATTGTCTTCGGACTAAGTTTAATGAAAATGACCTCTGATCAAATTCCTGATATGGAGTGTCTTTTGGAAAGTCAGAGAGGAATACTTCAGTTACGATCAGTGCTTCCTTGAGCTTGTCAACCGTATCAATGCTTTCATTGATCATAAGATTCTGCAGATTATCAAAAGGGACATAATCCCCATTAGTTAATATTCTATACATTTTTCTTTTTGGTTGAAAATTAATGCATGCATGCATGCATGTATGTACCTCTCCTCTGTGATTAAGCTCTAGTAAATAGTTCAGCAGAGGCTTTTCGCCGTTCCCACTAAGCTTTGAGGACATCAACTTGGAGGTGTAGTTGAGTCCATTTCCAATAGATGAAGAAATTGTCAAGTGAGGGGTAGCGAAATTAATAGCTTCAAAATCAATCTCGAAAGCATAATCCTCGTTTGCCCTGCACGTCAAATCATCATGATTCAGATTCCTTTTCTCTCTTTTTGAGTTTCTACTTCTGCAGAACGTGGCCAAAAAGCTAGAAAGGCATTGTTGAAACAACTTTAATGTACACATACGTACCAGTTCTCATCGAAAACCATTTCTTTGAACTTAAGGTATTCCACTCTACTGATACCCTCTACTGACAGATCTTCAGCATTTACTTTGACAAATTCCCAGAAGCCAGGGTTTGGTCTCACGGCTAAAGCAACATGGGGTGGTACCACAGCTGCCTCCTGCAAAATTTTTAGAAGAAAAAGTTTACATGCAGGTATTTATAAGTACCTTAGTAAAATAAGACGAACCCATGTGCGTCCGACTAATAAAGGAGCAATTAAGTACATGTCACACGTACTATAGCTATAACGTGATTCACGTATCGTATTTGACAGGATATTGTCGATATATATCTAATATTATTGCACCCAAGATTTTCTCCATGGAGAAAAATGTATGCCTACGAAGAGAAAGAGATGGAGATGAACACCTGAGTGGAACTGAGGATGTAACCAAGTAATCCCTCCAAGAGCTTGCTTCTTTCATTCTTATCTTGTACTTTTTTCTCAACTTCCGCCAACAAATGCTGGCGTTTCAACAACTTTCTTCCCGTTGCAACATAACTTTTTGCAAGAAAAAATAGGATCAAATAATGCTTACATGCACATATGGTAAGGCTAGATATATATTAAACCAATATTGAAAGAACATGCATTAGTATATTATGTGTATATATATATATACCTAGCAAAGCATTTCTTCATATGGTAGCGGCTTTGCCTCAAGGCATCGGGCATGCTATCAGCAATTGTATCCGATCGCTTAAGGGATGGGGCAGACGCCATTTCAAACAAAGTTATTCAATAACACTTACAAAGTAGAAAGATTGTTTTGAATTCAGAATGCTGGTTTGGTGTGATGTTGTTTGTGTTAATATATACACACAGAGAGAGAGAGAGAGAAAGTAATGCATGGATTGAGGAAAAGTGAGTCTGATCATGACCAAAAATGAGGGGAGGGGAGAAGGAACATTCTTTGTACCAAGTATGGGAAAAGAAAGATTGAAATTTTGAAGCAAGAAAAGAATTTGCGACTGGTGGGATTGGGATTGGGATTTGCCTTTCTACTACTATTTTTAAAACGTGGAGGTAAAGAAATTTAAAGGCACTTGTCTGTGAATTGTAATTCTCTTCGCCTGCGCTTGCATGGGCATTCATTCACGCCTGCAAGTAATTTGGTCAAAGAATATAGAAACCTAAAGGTTTTACAAACTTACTTCGACAACCATTCCGAGACCAGAGGGTTTTTTTTTTTTTTTTTAATAAAATCTGAATAGGTTTGAATTTAAGTAAAGAGTGAATTAATATAAAGTTCTATAAAATTAAAATAAGTCAATGACATCCCTTTAAAATTAAAAGCTTATTATAAAAACTTAAAAATTTTTAATCTTTCATAAACAAAAAAATAACAAATATCTTCTATTATAAATTTTTCCGTTGATATATAATAAAGTTTTTTTATTTATATAGCTTTTATTTTTAATTATTTTATTTAGTTTTATTTTTATTTAAATAATGAAAATGATAGGGTATTTTAGTCTTTCAATAGTAGATTTTGTTAAAACTGAGGGTGTTAATGTTAGTTTGCAAAAAAATTGAATCTTGTATATTTGACCAAATAACCAGGGTGTCAAGTAAAAACCTCCTACCCATGAGTTGTATTTGTTCTTTTGAATGGAATACTAGCTACTTTATGCTTTTCTTTGTTGGTAATCTTAAAGATCTGAACTATAAGCCGTATGGTATAATGTTACAGTTCCACACATTCTAAGAAATATACCTGCAAGTTCATTTTTTTTTTTTTTTCTTTGTTTTACATTTGCAATACTCAGTTTTAACTTTTAAGTATTCAAGGTCACAACATATTATAATTGATGAAAATACAAGTTATGAGCCTAAACATTTAGCTTGGGCCTAAACTAGGCCCAAATTTGGGTCAGGTTTAAAATGTTGACCCATTCCCGAGTTTAAAGACACTCTCGGGTTGGATCTGAAGTGGGTTGAATCATTTTGCTATACCTTGTCAATAAACCAATTGAATGCACCTAATTTTATCGAGTCTGACAAGATTGGTTGCTCGCCATTGTAAATGTTTACAACGGTTAACTTCGATGATTGTTTTATTTTCATGATTGCTTTATTGCTTCATTAATTAACTTGATTGAAATATGAAAGTATCCAAAGTCCATAGCTGCTGTTGGCAAAAATTCGTTAGTGACAGGAAGGTTACAGAAGATAATAAAAAACTTTAGCAAGATTGTACCGCACTTGTTTTCCCTTTCAAGACAAACAAAACATATATTACAACAAATAACTTTTACCTCGAATATGGAAAAAGAAATGAATAAAGAAAAGGGGCCAAAATTCTTCCCTGTTACCCTAAAGAAAATTGTTCAGCTAAACAGGGAAGAAAACAGAAAATTTTAGCAAAATTGCACTTCCTCGAATAATTAGATGCATGGATTCGCTATCTCACCTATAGCAATGAGCAAAACTATGATACATTATGATGGAAGCTGAAACAAACTCACTGATACAAAAATCTAAGTTCATCGCCTTCCTCTCCTGCCCCTCCCACGATTGCCTCCACCTCTACCTCGGCCACGGCCTCGTGAACCAGATCTATCTGACTTCAGCCCTAAAGATTGAACACCCCTCCTCTTTACATGCCGTGTTTCTCTGTCTTCTTCATCTTCCTTGTACCTGTCAGAACTTCTAGTAGTGAAGGAAATCTCTCGAGAGCCTCCTGGTCCCAATTTCACGTCATTTGGGAGACCAGAAGCATGCCGATCATTCTCCAGAGCCTTCACTCTCTCTCCCATAGGAAGAGCATCCTCTTTCGCAAGCGATACGCGGTTCAAAAATGCCTCTGCATGCCGCTCATCCTTAACTTCATACAATCTACAGGTTTTAAAATAAAAGGATGATTAGCAAGTGCTAGCTTAGCTTAGCTTTAACTTAAACAGACCCCTTACTCCAGCCCCCAACTTACCCACACACACCAATTTAGCTTTTCGTTCATAAAAAATTAAGAGGAATGACCAAAAGCTGTAACTTCATATATATCTAATAGGATAATAACTTACCTAGGAGCTCTCGATTTCTTCTTTTTCTTGTCCTTGCCAGGTTCATCATCTTCTGATGACAGAGATGCGGCTGAAACATCAGAATCACTGGCACTCTGATCTTCATCCTCCATTACTGGATCAAAATGTTCATCCACCAAAGATGGTTGCTTTTGAGCAGGCATAGGATGTAAAGCAAGATACTCTTGCGAGAACTCATCAATTTCAAAGTCCTGGAAACAAAAAATCAGAAGGGCAATGTAATTCAAAAGCAATCAAAACAAAAATGCAGGACTACACCTAAATTTCCTGATTGCAACGACGAGTGAGATAAACATATAAATAACATATAAAAAACCAAACTATCATCTCCCAATGGATTTCAGTCAGCTAAATTGGAAATTATCGGTAGGTACCTCTTAGAAGGTGAGACATTGGGAAGACATTCTATTTTAGAGACAAAAGCTAGTATCCCTTCAATTCATAAAAATCTCACTTCGATAATCTACTTCTATATCCATCTAGATACATTTTTAAATAATATCTTCATAATCCTTAGTCATATAGATCTCAACTAGCCTTTACCTTACACTAATTAGCATTTAAATTTTCACCTGATTTTCTATTTCTTTCACCAAAGCTAGTATTTACCCTATTATTTGACTTAAACCCAAACCAACCCCATTCAAATTGGTTTTATTTTGGGATAGATGGTGTTGTATTTTGGACAACCTGAATTTTTTCAGATTGGTTTGGGCTAGACCAAAACTAAACCAAGCACATACCTGATCAAAAAGTAAATGAACTTAAACCACTAATATACCAACGCCAATCAGATTACTATACCTTATTTTCAAACATTGCAGTAAATCGCTCATCTTTGAAAACCTCACTGCTAAGACCTTTCTTCTTCTTGGATTTCTTCTTAGTCTCATTTTCATCAGCATCTTTCTTTTCATTTTCAGCTTTTTCGTTCTCAGCTTCTTCATCTTCAATAATTCGAGCTGCAAGACCGCGGTTGACCTTGGGTAATTTCCTCTTAAGCTACATCAAAAATCAAATAACACATATTAATTAGCCAAAATTAGATTATGCAACTCCAAAAGAAAGCTCGCAATTTTTAAGGGATTGATCAAACTTAAAACCCCTGAGATTTAAGGACAAAAAAGTCCTTTTGCTCAAGTCAGTTAAGTCTCCTCTAATGGCTTGTGACAACATGAATTTAGGTACCCAAAAAAAAAAAAAAACAACTAATGGGTCCTGCTGCGATAGCAATTTGCCTCTCAGAGATCAGAAGCAAATTGTTCAAGAAACTATGAAAAAAATCACCCAGTTTAACAATGTAAGTATTCACCGTAATTCTAGATGCACGTTGCTGTTCCAGTTTCCTTTGTTTCCGCTCTTCTATGTAGGACTCATAAGCAAAAGGATCTGCTACTGCTTTTGCCTGCAAATAGTATGCACCAAAACATATGTTAGGTAGCCATAGAACTTATTCTGAAAAGATGTCTAATACTGAAAGATACCATACTGAGCATGAACCAAAAAGTTCTCGTCATTAAAATGTGAATTAAGCTTTACTTCCATAAAGATACACAACAAAACACTTCCCAATTATAATGAAACAAGAATTGAAGAAAGTTGTTACAGAAAATGAAGCTGGTGAAATAAGAAGCTTTGGATAATACATTATCTGCTTCCTTTTTACTTCCATTTCCATGAAGTGTCAAGACTCACCATGCTTTTCCACATATCTTAATTGCAAATGGAGTTTTGGTTTACTTTTCATTGTTTGTTTAATCAGGTTTAGGGTAGGAATGATTACCATAGCCTGGTTTTTATTGCTATTTTATATAGATTTATTACCTCTACCCTGGTATTTTTTATCTTCTGTGAACACAAGTGGTCCACTGATATAACTTTTCCATTTTCTGTAACAGCTCTGACAAATCAGGCGTGATTTCTAAATGAACATGCTTAAAGATCCTCACCTTCTTGTATAATCGATAATCAACAAAGAAACCATGCATATAAGCTCTCAGAAGATTGGTACCAATGAGACTTGTCAAATTAAACTTTTCAAGTTCCTCTCTTGTCAAAAATTTGTAGTTGTCATATATAGTTGTTTGTCCACCTTCCTCTAACTCCTCCTGTGAAATATACTCAAAAAATTCAGTACTCCACTTTAGACTCCAAACACAAGGAAACAGAAGGCAAGAAACAAAGCAAATCGTCTAAATCTTAAAACATACCGTCATGTTTTCCATTGGAGTACACCACTTGGGTGTAGGTCCCAAATCTGGTATGAAGTAAGATGGTATCTGGGGGCAATCTAAAGCCAGCAACATCAGCCCACTGTCTCTGAACACACATAAATCGTTTATCTTTCCAGCAGTTGGTTCAATGCTCGTCATGCCCTCGCCCTGGGAGATGAAAGAATCAAATAAGATAAACACACACACATATATATACACACATATACAAGAAAAAGATGAGTACATATGATGTTCTAGCTACCTAATATTATGTATAGAATAGCATTTTCTTGACTTTTGTTGAACATATAGAACCCTAAAATAGATATTTTATTTTCTAAATATAAGCCTGGGTGAGGACTTGAACCACTAGTTTGGAAAATAAAATAGAAATGAACAATCTGCATCATAAGAGAACCAGCAATTCTAATTTCAGTTAAATGAATATATACTAAACCCAGAAACCTAAAAAAGATACAAGTTTCAAATTCAAAGACAGAAGCAGAGCCATAAGCATATCCATATCTTGATCCAGTCAAAAAACCAGCCGTAGTAAATTAGCACAAATAGCATTACCTTTATGAGCAACCATACAGGCACAACTTTAAAAGAATCACAAAGATCCTTTAAGTTTAAAACTATCTCTTTCACAACCTAGTGAATTCTCAAATAAGACAAGTTAAACAAATCTTATTATCTACCATAACGAAAACAAGAAGGTTTGAAATTTGAGGTGTTCTCTTAAGTTCACTAACCCAAGAATACAAGTTTTCTGAACAAAAAGCAGGTCAAACCAGTATAAAATAAAAATATCTTTACCGTCTCAGGGTCCCATATTCTGACAACATGATCATCTGTTGTAATTAACTTTGGTCGTTCAGTGTTAAGACTGTGATGCCACTTAATGTCCAGAATTGGACTACCATACCTGTTTAACAGTGGCAGGTATTTCAATAAGCAGATTAATTAAGTCCAGTTGCAGAGATACATGGAAAACAATAAGCAACAAGACTCACATGTGATCCTTGATTCGTATAGGATACGAGGAACGCAAATCATAAATCAACACCTGCAAGTTCAATGAAAACATCAAACCGTACTCTAAAAAATAACAGGACAAAGAAAAACTTAATATCTAGATTATGGAAATATACACTGTATCCAAAAAAAAAAGTAAATCAGTGCAGTAAATTCTAGGATTGTCAATGCTCTTAAGTATTTTTGCCAAGATGCTTCTTCTACAATGGAGTTTTAAGATGGAAAAGTGATCGTAACATAGTTGCAAAAGTAGTTCCATTAATTTTTTGCACTCAATTTCAATTTGACAACTTAGTTTCTCATTCGATCCTATTTCATAGTTTTGAAGACTAGTTATTATTTCTTGAGGATTAAAACAAATTCTAATTTGAAGTGTTAGCAAATGAATAGCTCCCTCTAAGGTTGGGCTTAGTGGTAAGTAACCTTTGGCCCCATCATTGAGGTCAAGGGTTCTAATCTCCTTCAGGTCACCAACTTGGGACATGTGTCTCACATGTTTCTCAGCTACCAAACTTGTAGGATGTGGATGTAGCCCCTAATTTAAGAACTCAGTGAACGAAGAAAGGGCGACGGATTCTGGGTTCTTGGAAAAAAAAAATAGCTAGAGCAGGCCAAGATTAGAATTTCAGCAATTTACGCACATTATGGGAAATTGTAACTACAATTATCACAATCTAATGTGTAATTAAGTGATGGGTGCATGAAGCCCAAATCAAGGGTACACATGGACACAAATATTATATTTTATTTAATTAACACACGTGGAATACACATCTACTTACAATATATCGTATCTTTTTAGAAGACTATAACTCAAGACTACATTTAATACCATTTTAAATTATCAATTCAACGAAAAAGTTAAGCTTATAGGCAAAAGGGCTTAAAATATATTAAAGCTCTTAACATCAACTATGAGACCAAATCCCACAAAAAGAAAATAGAACAATTATCCTTTGTTTAAGTCATCAATAAACATTCAAGATGATCCATGATCCAATCAATCCTTCAATCCAATGCTCAGCCTAATCAATTTCTCTTGATTACCCCCATATCACTATTTTATCAGTATTGCTAAAATTGTTTCTAATGAAACTAAACATTATTACTCCCTGAATACACCTATCAAAAACAGTCACCACTTCACGGCAGCAAAACATATCTGATTCTATCCTTTCTGAGTCTATGAAGTAACTTACTTGTGTTCATGATATGGCTAAGATATTATTAGCACAGGCAGTATTCTAAATATGGGCAAAAAATATCATGTATATTAGTACCTTCCCCGAGCTACTTCCAACACCCAAGAGAAAACCCCCACTTGCATCAAACTCCAATGCAGTGACCTCCTGAAAACACAGCATATAAAGTAAGAGAACAGTTTCAGGCAAAAAAAGGAAGGGGAGGATAAACATGCGATTGTTCTTGATTATGCGGGAGTATACAATATTTCTCCTACATCCCATCTCCAGAAAGTGTAAGACTAAATTTTTTCTAATATACATAGGCTCCAACTTAAAAGTAATGCAGAAACTTGGCATGGTTGTCTTAAAAAACTTAAATATGTGATAAACAATGGCACTAATAGTTTTTTGTAAAGTTGAAACTTTTTGAAATGTGAAAAGTTTTACATGCATAAAGTGGAATAAATGTCCACAAAGAGAACCAAAAAAGTAGAAGGCAGCAAAAACCTAGGAGGAAAATGCATATTAAAGGCAAGAACTATCAAATTATGTAACATATTTGAGTCAAGGCATTTGGCTCTCAAGCAACATATGTCCATGAAGACATTTGTGATAAAGAAGCCAGTTGCTATACCCAACTTATTGACAAAAAATCTGATACCTGGTCAGAATCGCCTGCAGGTGCAACAGCATTAATTCTACCAACTGAAGATTTCATCCTCATGTCAAAACATTCCACAGCACCATCCTCACCACCACAAGCAACTAGCCCATGAAGTTTACTGAAATTATTAAAAAAAAAAAAAAAAATCACTAAGACAAGCAGAAATAAAAATTACACTCAAGTTCATATTACTCTAGAAGACATAGGAGTAACAACTGTGAAAACATTTTTTTGCTATGAAAACAGAAAATTATATTAATTAAGAAGAAAAACAAATAAGGGACAATTGGTGCACAAAAAGGACACATTATCTTGAGCAAGAACCCTTTTTTAACCCAAAGTTCCCTCAACCTTCCCCTTATTCGCCGAGTTCTAAACTGGGACCTACATCCACATCCTACAAGTTTGGTAGCCAGGAAATATGTGGGATATATATATATCCCAAGAACGTAGTGCCAAGGAGATTTGAACCCTTAACCTCAATGATGAGGACAAGTGTTTTTTACCACGAAGTGCAACCTTAGGAGTTAAGCTGTCCAGAAATGTTATAAGATTTAGCAACAACCTTCGAGAAACTACATTTAGTGCTGGCGACTGTGTACTCAGAGAGGAAAGAAACCGACCCTGAAAATTAAAAAATCAATCATTATTAATAACAGCTTGAAATAGAACAGGACTCAGAATCTGAATGAACAACTATAAAAGAGAAATAGAACAATAGTGAAGTCAACACATTGTACAAAAAATTATAACATTCGTACAAATAAAGTAAACATATATAATGAAAGGTAAATCTCAGTGGATTCTACAGTGTACTGAAATATAATTTTCCAAATTGACTAAAGAAGCTTGTCAAAGTGAACAGTGATGAAATTGCTTCTGAGAAAGAGATTGAAGCAGATGAAGTATTTTTGAAATAAGATTACTCATATAAAAAGGTACATCAGATCAAAGAATCAAATTATTAGAAACAAGTTTGCCCCAACAGCAAAAGGGAAGCAAATTTAGATACTTGCTATTTTCTTATTTAGAAAAAGAAAATTATTAATTCTAAATCAGGGGGTCTTGAGTTCGCTTAAAAAGTGTGGATTCATACAATTATTCATAATGCAAAGTCAATCAACAGAAGTAAACCATGACTTCAAAGTATCAACCACTAAAAAGAATAAATAAATTAAATTTTATATTTCGTTAACCATTCAATATCTAACCCCTAATTTCAACATACTCAATCGAAAAAGAAAAACAAAAGAGAGGTAGGACCCACAAAAAACTCAATAAAGTTGCAGTACAAGCTAAAGAACCGCTTTCCAAGAATATCAATAAAAACTTGCAAAAATATTAATTGAATGAAACAGTTCCAAGTCCTCTACATAACCAGAAACATACTTAAGCTTTAAGGACCTTGACTTAAAGTCCCTGTGTCAAAGTAATATATTAAAGGAAATTAGTCAAATAGATCAGAAATCCTCTTCTAAACCAGTCCCACTGGAACTAATTTTCCAAATCATATTTACAATTGATTTACATGTACAAAGTCTAGGTATACTGCCAATAGATCACTTTCAGGCTTCAGTGCATCTAGATCCTATTCCTTTTCTAGAGCCAGTCCCCAGTTTATCATAAATAACCAGGTCATACACCAATTATATCCATTTGAAAATTCTAGTATCTTATCCAACTTGATCCACAACATGCCACCTATACCCCGTAAATATACCATTCTCAGAATCTGGGCAAGATCAACAACTAGAGCGCCCAAACCAAGAACCAAGTCCACTAACCAGCCGCTGGACCAAAGGCTAAATAGGCATAATACCTCCAACTGAACACAGGAATTTGTCACTTTGGTATAACACCATCTAGATTGAGTCAAAGCAGAATGAACTCCCATGTGTTTACCACCTTAAAATTTAATGTAGCGTTCACAAACTTCACCTCAACTAATTTTTCTATTTTAGCGGCCTTCGATATTCCTCAAAAAGTGGATACACAAACATTGGTCATTCAACAGTATGCCAATGTCAAATGAATCTCTAAAAAACTAAAGAATTTCTAAGGCACAAAAGCTCATTTTTCCTGTTGAAAATCAAAATAGAAGGCTGACTCATTTTAAAAATCTTCTATGCAACTAAACGAAAACCATAAAGGTAAGACTAATATTCTGATAATTAAAAAAAAAAAAAAGGTACCTGTTCTAAATTAATTCTATATAGATCTGGAGAAGAAGCAGCACAAAGCAAGTCACAAGACCAGCAATCATATGCCATATCCCTTCCCATCCTGTTAAACACATAAAATGCAGGACATCAATTCCAATTTTATCACTCAATAAGAAAACATCAAATGCAGTCAAGTTAAACCAAGTTGAATGCACATATACACAACAACGCATGTAAAA
Organism: Bursera cuneata; assembly: GCA_026212285.1. NCBI lineage: Eukaryota > Viridiplantae > Streptophyta > Magnoliopsida > Sapindales > Burseraceae > Bursera > Bursera cuneata. Next base: position 9,504 of record JANLJB010002364.1, on the reverse strand, counting down.
GAACACAACAGAGCCCCTAAAACCCTTACTTACAAGGACCTTTATCAATTATAATAACATGAAATTAATAAACCTGTTACAAATAAATGTCACAAGCCCATCAGAGATCTAGACCAAAAATATCCCATGACATAAATCCTATAATGCTACACAATAAATAATATCCAATAAAAACATAGCCCTTAAATCCTTCAAAAATAATAATAATAATAACAAAGTATTAACAAGACCTTGGAATCCGCAAACTATAGTGTTTTCCATATTTTGCATGTAGACAAACCGAACGATCAGCACATAAAAATGCAAGCTTGGAATAGTCATCGGCCAACACCTATATAAAACCAAAAAAACAAAAATAATAACAAATTAACAATCACTGGACTAGGCAGGTATTAAAAAATAAAATAAAACCCCAAGAAATGCAAATTATGAACATGATGTTAAAATTTTAGGTACAAAATACAAGCATTTGGTCAAAGATACAAACCAGGCAAACCCTAGTGATGCCATCCATAAGACACTATTTCCTATAATATATAAAGAGACTAGTATACTCAGGTAATGCAGCTATTTAATAGTTATTTGAACAAGATTCAAAATTACAACTAATGAATATCTGATTTCCCTGGAATGGACCTGCCCTCTCATTCATGATTTCTTTTTATTCCTTTTGTGCAAGATTTTTCCCAGTCCTTGTATACTCCCTTTTCGTCTTTCTTTGTTTATGGAACAGATATCAAGTTAATTCTTATGAGAACAAATTATTATCAGTTCAACACAATGATTAATCTTAAGACAACAAAATTGCCTTCAAAGTCCATCCTCTATATTATTATGAAAAAGTTAAAACCATAACTAAATCATTTCAAATATGATGTTATCCAGCATAAACAGCAAAGTTTCGTGCCTCAAAAATCCAATTCAACTCAAGTGTTAAGTACCTGAAAATCAATTATCTCCGAATCCAAATGCCTCTCAAACTTCAATGATAATTCCCTTAGCTCATATACTTTGACTTGTGGTGGATATATACCTATGTTTCCAACAACAAATTGACAATTTCAATAAGAGTTTTTAAAATTTCTTATAATAATATTATTATTATTATTAAGTTCAATCAGAAAATTATTAAAAAAAAATAGAGGAAGTTGAAAGCACCTGAAGCAATAAGAAACTCTCCATCAGGTGTTGCCTGGATTTTGGTTGTTGCAGTTTCAAACCACAAGTCCTGAATCAACTCCACTCTTCGCTGATAATCTACCATTAAACAAATAAATAAATTTATTATTATTCAAAACTAAGTTACCAAAACAAGAACGTATCATCATATAGCCAAAAGAATGAAGTTTACCAAGATTTTTGCGAAGAGCTCGTTGCTTCTTGGGAGGCAGCCAACCAGCAACGGATCGCTGCTGCGAGACAACAGAGTACATCTTCACGCCATTAATAGACGTCGATTTCAGCAAGTTGCCAGCTCCTCCTCTCGACGCCATTGATAACAACCAGAAATCACGCCGGTGTGGTGGAGCGTGGAAGATAGAACGAGTATTGCTGCCCGCGGATGCTGAGGGCGACAGGCTACGAAGCAGTTAAGGGGCGAGTTGGCGACCGGTGACGGCGTGGGGAAGTGCCGCAGAATGAAAGTTGAGTTGTAGACTAGGTAGTGTTGTTTCTTCTTTTGTGTCGAGTCGGCCCGAGTGCGAAAGTTGTAGCATAAGTCTAGGAACATTTCACGTATTATTGGACAAATCTTAAAAGCCCACAAAATTAGAAAAGTAACAATAACACCCCACCATCAATTACCATTAGGCATTAGCCATTGACCGGCTTGGACGACTAATTTATCCTTTCATTTTAATTAAAATTATTAATGTTTGTTATTTTACATGGGAATTTTTTTTTTAATTGCGTCAAACATTAATTCAAATCTTTTCCTATTTATATATATTTTTTTTAAGTACAAGATAATGTAAATCATTCATCAAACAATTATGATAACAGTTCAAAATAAGTAAGTTGAGAGATAAATTTCATGGACTTTTGGTTAGCTTTTTAAGTCCTTAGTCAAGTTCTTAATGTCTTTCCACAAATACGACATAGGATAATGTTATATTCTAGTCTTTTTTCTTCTTTTGTTTTCTCACCAGTTTTTTAGAAGCAATCGTTTAGAAACCCATTTTTAGGGGTGTATTCAATTAAAACTTTTATAAATTTTTAAAGATTTTTATAAAATTAAAAAGTTTGGTTGTATTCAATTAAGACTTTTAAAGACGGTTAAAAAGTCTGTAAAAATCTTGGAATATTTAATCAATATTTTTTTAAAGCCTATGAAAGTCATGGGGTACTCAAAAACTTAATGATTAATGACTCTTATAGACTTTTTATATAAGAGACTTTTGTAAACCTTTTAGTAGAAAGTATAAATAATAGACTTCATAATTTCTCTCTCGATATTTGCAATGACTTTAAAAAACTTTTAACTTTTATAGAGAAAAAAATATCATTCTCACACGCGACATGGCCAAAAAAAAAAAACCTTCCCATAAGAAAACAAATGACACCTTGTCTCTCTCATCTTCCATTTCATTTATATAACCAACCCAACAACTTTCTCCCTTTCGTCACAACCCAACACAATGCAACGCTCTTTCTCTCCTTTTTCAGAAAAAAATGGCATCTCAGTCAATCTGAGATGCTCTGATTTGATTTGGGTTTGTGGGGGATGAGTTGGCCATACTCTCCCCGATTTGTAGAAAAAAGTTTCAAACTCCCGTAAATTTTGTTCCTACCTTCGGATATCATCTACTCTATGTTGTCTCTTGTAAGCTTGATAAAATTCCTAAAGCAATTTAATATTATGATTACAATTAAGACAAAATCCCTTTTGGAAAGGTTTTGTTACAAATAATAGGCAACTCCTTTAAAAAATTAGAGCAACACAAAAATCCAAATTRTTTATACAATTTGACATGGAGAATAAAAATTGACTCGCCAAACAATTTGTATTACATGACTAAATTGTTTTATCAAATTAGGTATATAATTATTAAGAAAATGAGTACAACCAATCCTTTCTGGGTTTAATGGAATATGTCACTTTCCACTTTCCAATTGTTAATAACAAATTAGTATTTAAGTTATCTATTTATCTAATTAGAATTATTTATAGATTTATCTATTTATTTATGAAATGTGTATTATATTATTTGAAGTCCATAAAAATTCATCAATCTCTTGTTAAAAAAGTCTATCAATGTCTATAAAAGTCTATAAATATTTATCAATCTCTCAATAAAAGTCTACAAATATATATAAAAGTCATTAAATGAAAATCTATAAAAATCATTCATAAAAACAAAAATTTATAAAAATCATTAGAAATCTATAAGTTTATAAAAATCATTCACGTATAAAAAGTTTTTAAAAGTCTTAATTGAATACACCCCATTAGTAATGATTTAATGATTTTTTTTGTTATATAATACATGTCCCTCTAACCACTTGTGCAAGTGTGCTTTCAGTCTTTTGCCATCTAAGATTATACATGTAGCATAACTATTCTTCCATCTAAGAATTATACTATAGAAGTTTCCGTTTCACCTTAACACTTGTTCTATCTTATCTTACAATAGGACATTTATCTTTAGCATATCAATTATTGTACGATTTGCGACTACATGTATACAAGCGTCAATTAACACTTCTTTCTTGTAGGAGAAGTAACAGGTTTTCTCATCCCGATAATAAAGCATGTGACCCGGTTAGTGAATTAGCCTTAATTGATTTATCATAAGCAACCAATCCACCTGTTCCAATAATACTTTAGAACGCCCATCAAGGTGACGAGGCTTTCCAAAATAATCCAATCCTAAGTTTATTTTTCCATGGAGCAACGGAGCTCATCCAGCACGATCAGTCCAACTCACAAGTAACAGCTACCTATAAAGCCAAAGCTAAAAGGATAGTCCAGTAGGACATTTACCCTTCAACATTGTCACAAATCCATTTCAATCTCAAATACAACAATGGCGCATGGCAAACCAAATAGTGAGTTTCCAAAAGCATTTTAAAATCCATGCTTCAAACACAGCAGCATAATGTTAATCATTACGTGAATCAAACAAAATAAAAAAGCCCTAGCAGTAAAACATAACCCTCTTAACATTTTCCTTGAGGGCAGGAAGAGGTCTAACAGCAGCATTAACACCAGGTCCTCGTGTGCTCCTTGCACCCGCCCCTCCACCCATGCCTCCACGTCCAGCAGCAGTACCGCTTGTCATTGAACCACTGTCTGATGTCTCTGGTTCCATATAGAAACGAGCTCGGAACGCAGCAAGGTGAGCATAGTACGCAGGGGGAACTGCCAAGTTACAAAACAAAATAACCTCAAATCTATGTAAAAGCAGAAAATGTCTACATGTGTTTTTTGTGCTTTTATGCCAGTTCAGTGAGATGGAGAGAAAGCTTACCAATGGAAACAGATCGTGTGCACCTTGCATATCTGCAAATATTACAACATAACAACTCAATGTTTAGTGTCAATATCTTAGGCTAAAATGAAAAACACAAATAACATTTGAGTATCAATTTAAGCCTTCAAATCTAGCACACGATGAGAACATGGTGCTTTACAGACTTCTCCCTCGATTTGATTGGGCTTTCATCCAAATAAGCGAGATAAGGAAATCAAGAAATTTTAGCAAATTGATGAAAATTAACTAGTTATCAACTTACGTGTAGCAAAGGTTGTTAGTGAGAGACTGTAATCCATCAGCAGTGAACTTGTTCTCATCCCATAGCACATGGTAATGAGCTGGACGACTTGTACCCTGTTTGTCATGTAGGAATATTAGAGATTATATCAAAAGCACCTCAAGTAAACAGGAAGCAGAGAAGATGTCTAACCTGTATTCCAGCATGACTACACAGGTAAAAGTCAAACTCAGTTGGATGACAAATTTTGGAGTCCACAACAGTACCTGAAGAATTCATTGCAGTTAGAATTTAGGTAAAATACTAAAATCTAAGCAACAATGATAAATAAATATTAAATCAGATAAAATAATTGAACCAATTCAAGTTACCAGGCAATATATTCCCACTCCTGTCAACTGCATTGCGGTCATGATGGTTGTTTGCGAACAACCTCGTGTGGTGACGCTTCTGAACCACAACAAAAGTCACAGGGGGCTGATAGTTTGGCTCTAAGGAGGCACATGCCTGGAATTAAGTGAGCAAAAAGGAGAATAAATAAGTGGAAAAAATTCTGAAATTAACCAATTTAAGCTTTTCCATATGCAGAACTGGAAATAACAATTTAGGTAGTCATCAAGCAAATTCAATTCACCTTCCGAATAGCATCAAGTTCATACAGCAATACTTGATAGAACTGCCCTTCACTGACACCATCCCTATAGATATAAAACATATATTAATACTCTTAGCAAGGAAAAGTTAGCAAAACATGAAGTAGCAGGAGAATACGAAAATACCTGTAAAAGATTATGCGTTGTGGCTTCTGTCCAGTAGCTCTACGGAAAGATATAAGGAGTTCCCTGCATCATACCAAAGAAAAAAATATACTTATTGTACCACAAATAGCATGGTCAATTGGTAAAAAATAAAGATTTAAAAAGAGAGTAAAGCAATTATCAATTTCAAAATGCAATTGGGCCAACATGTCAGTATTACTATAGCTCCCAATCAAACACAAATCGCCCAACAGCAACAGATCCATAAAAGCCAAAGCAAATATAGACCAGCCAACAATTATGTTGTTTACATGAGAGAGAGAGAGAGAGAGGTCAATCATACTTGATCATGCCACCAGAGACTGTCCCTCTCACAGGATCTTGCCATGTCTTAAACAAATCTTGGATAAGCTCCTGACGATGAGCTTGAGCACAAACCAATCCAGCATATTTTGTAACCTCTGGCCAATCTTGAGAAGCAACAACCTTCATTTTCGATTAAAAAAATAATAAAAAAATAAAATTCATAATTAACAAACAATGAAATAATTGAAACATAAAAAACAAAAGAGTAAAGGCATTAAGAAACTGAGAGAGATAAAGATGAGTATGATACAGCTGCAATTGATGGACTTGAATCTTCTCCAGGATGAGGATGGGTGACATCAGCACCAAAAATGATAGTAGGCCGATCACTGACAAGAGGTATACGCCTGGATATTGCATCAACAAGCACAGTGTTCCTCCCTCCGACCTTAACATTTATCTTCAATGCCACATTGGCTAAATATTGCTTGCTCATCTTGAAGACATGCTTAGTCAAACAGCACTGAGAAACAAGACCAAGATCCGTCTCACAAATGCGCTTCAAATCACCTGTGTAAGGAAAATTAAATTTTATTGTACAGAAGAATGGTTAGGCTTGAACCAGCTGAAACAAATACATGTGAAAGAATGACATACATTAAGAAACAAAACATGTGAAAAAATTAAATTGATGTAAAGAAATTATAATATTACTTTATGCAGCATACCATAAAGGGAGCCGTTGTTATCTGGGAGAATAACAATTAGCAGGTCAAGCTCTTTCCCCGGACCCAGTTTGGTCATGGCATCATGATATCGAGTTTTCAGCACCTTTTCCACATGCTCAGGTCGAGCACTAAGTGGTGGAAGTACTGGTTCTGGTTCAAATGCCTGCATTTAGTCAATCAAAGTCGAGACATCAAATTACATCTAACAAACAATATCCCAACGCATGGACACCGAAACTTCAGAGAAACATGTCTCCAACGAAATCCATACCATCCCAGAAATGTAACACATTTGAGCAAGCTCATAACAAAACCCACGGGCAACACTATCTTGAACGTGCCGAGAAAAATTTATGCATATCCAGTGGTTAACTGTTCCTCCATTAACCATTTTCTGCAACAAAACGTACATTAATCAGTAAAACAAGTAGGGAAAGTTGCAACCATATAAACATTTTCCTCAACAGAATCATAATTAGTCATCTAGAAAAGTTTTCAATCGGTGGCAAGATGAAAAATGCACAAATCACTTACACATAACCAGGGTTGAGATCTTAACTTAAAATTTTCAACTTAAACTGATAAGTCTAACTAAAATTGATACACAAGTTTTGTCAAGCATTCATCCTTTTAGCCTAATGGTTAAAATTAAAATTTTACCAAAATCATTATCAGCAGCAGGGTTCTGATATTTTTTAAAATTACAGTAGGTGAGTGATATTATGACAAAATCCTCAAGGGGTCAAGTAAGATTTACCCACATTAGAAATATTGAGATCAAGGTTTCCATGTGTCAAAATCTCACAGTGAAGCAACAAACAAATGTCTCGTCAAGATGCAAGTATGAACGCAAATATATTCTACACAAGTGAATTCCCCCAAAAAATAGAAGTACACAAAATTTAAAAATATATATATATATACTACCAAAACACAGGTTCCAATTTTCAAATACTGAATTCATAGCTGGAGATTACCTTATTCATCATGTTCCATTGCCCAACTGTAGGCAGGCAATCTTTTTCTCTACCGGTATCATGATATTTAAGCTACAAAAACAAAAGATAAGATTCAAATAAGCCCGACACTGATGCTGAAATTTCCCAAGGCAATAATGGATGAGAAATGACAACTAACCCATGGTGCAGGCAGAATGCGAGCTTCAACTGACGCAAGCCTCTCGCTAATTTTAATCCCAAACTCCTTTGCATAAGGATCTTCGTGATAAGCATTATGTCTAACAGTCTACAGAAATCATTAAGGAAAGCACCAATAAAATTAGAGGCCTGGCAGACGTCATAGTTTATATCATAACAAGTCACGGAAAAAATGTTAGTGTGCAGAAATATGCCATTTGGTTGAGTAACAAACCTCCATAATATCACGCTCCCTTTCATTAGGTCGCTGACAGGTCACCTTTAGCAAAGCAGTAATCTGCCTCTCATTTAACCTCTTGGAGTACCTCTGACCCTCAACAATTTTGCACACCTATTTTTTGACAAAAAGAAATATTTTAGCACTCATTCCTGCACATCACACAAAGACTGTAAAAAATCACAACTTTACCTCCATTGGCAAATAATTTGGTCTCTGCTGGTTTCCCACTTGTAGGCAGGGCCATTGAGTATGTTGAATTACAAATCCATAAGTTTCATAAAAGTATTCAACAACAGATTTCAAGGTGCCACTTTCATCAACCGGAAATCTATGATTAACAGATATCATGTCAAAATAGTACAGCATCTCAATGCAACAGAACACCATGAAATTTAACATAAAACTATTGTATATTAAATCATATTAGAAGAATATAGCAAACTCACGTCAGCTCCCCTGTTGCTTGTGATGTCAAACCAGATATGCGATACTTTCTACGCATATTTCCTCTATGTGTAACTTCAACCTTAACTCCTCTAAGAGCCTTTTTGATCTGTTGAGAAACAAATAGGCAATGATGCACACATCTAATAACATTTAAATTATTAGAAAATATTCAGTATCTAAGCCACATTAGATAGGACAGAGGTTTTGATAATAAAAAACCGGCAATAAATAACCACAATTGCATATTGATCAATCTAAATCATAAAAATAAAGAAAAACTGTTTTTATCTTAAAAAGCAAAACTTCCATAAGCACAAAACATATATATACAATGGACACACAAAAAGCCCAATTTGTTCAATGCAAATAGACTGTAAAACCAAAAAAAAAAAAAGAGCCACAAAGAAGGAACAAAATCTAACCTTCACGCGATCAGCATCAGACAATGGTCTAGCAGAAACATCTCGATTCAGCAGCTGCTGTACAAAGTCAATCACTGGGAGTGGCTCAATAAAAGCCGTAGAGGACATATCTGCATGATAGATTATTTTTTACCATAAGCAAACAACTATAATTGTATCAAGCAGCATCAGAAAGCTATTTAATGGGAAGAGATATATATAAAGTTGTTAACTGAATAATAATTTGAGAACAAAAAGACCCAAAAAAAAAAATCATATTCAAGCATGAGCTTTTATGCAGCTGCAAATTTGCAGAGAAGCAGATTACATCATGCCAAAAAAGTGCAAGTACCAAAATGAAGGTGCCATCCACAATACTTACCAATATTCAGGGACAGTCCCATCTGAGTTGGACGAATACTTTGGTAGAAACCACGCCAACTTTCCAAACCCTCCCCCAAAGGCTGCCTTCTCCCCAGATCAGGGGAATAAAATGATCGACCCACAGGACAGTACCTACAATAAATCAACACTACATTTATCACATCACTGACAGCAGATCAAGCGCACATAAAATATCAAGGGAAGAATCAAAACCATACCTTGTAGTAGGCAATTCACGCAGAACAATGTCAAGAACCTGCAGAGCTTCCTGAGGTGCATCAGCTTGCCTCCCTTGCAAAAAGAGTCCCAAATGATGCAGGTCAGCACGAGCAGCCAGCTTTATTACAACCTTAAATTCCCTCTCTCTTCTGCATAATTAAAAAAAAAAAA
>JANLJB010002363.1:0-31188 GCA_026212285.1 Bursera cuneata | reverse complement strand
TTGCTTTTGGGTATCGACCTCGTCATCCATTTACTCCAATGTAACATTAATTTGACAGAATTCTATTTTCTAAGGTTTACACTAAATTTCTTTTCTTTCTTTGATTCCTTTTTTCTTTTTTAATTTTTAATTTTTAAATTGTTTTTAAGCACTGCAATGTCATTAGTTTAGGCTGGAAAAAAAAAATATATAAATTGTTGATATTCATGTAATTAAGCTAGATTGGAATTTTAAACTACGCTATATATATATCGAATTTGAATGCACAAGTCTAGTTCTTTTAATGGATTTTATTTGTGTTGTCTCCCGCAGGGTCGAATGCAAGGAGATATTATTACGAGGAAAAATCAATGTAAATTCTAAACTTCAACTAGACTTTGATATTACTTAAAAGAAAGAACAACATGCATATGGACCTTTCATAATGAAAATCTGGTGTTGTGATTCAAAAACGAAATTTTGTATTTCATAGAAATCATTACAATGATTAATCAAAATAATATACTATAAATATGTCATGAATAATATTATCATGAATAGTGATCGCATGAAAAGTGTCATGTGAACAATGTATCATGAACAATAATATGTGAGCAGTATCACCGTTAACTATAATGCAAGAACAGTGTCATCGTGAACAGTATTAGACCGAGGTTAGGTTTTGGTATCATCGTGAGGATTTTAACCCAATAACAAACAAGAACTGAATGAAATACCAAGAGTAACATGCACTGATTTACGTAAAAAACTCAACAACAGAGAAAAATCAAGAACAAAAAAGAAAAAAAATCACTCTTAATTTTATTACTTGAGAATCACTTCACCTACAACTTGTAATCGTTGTAGCCAATCTTTTTTATGTATACTCAATTTTGAATAATAATCTTCTCCAAGTTCGCAAGTGGTAGCAAAGCCCTAGGTTACGAACTAGAAGAAGATTATTAAAAGAGACAGACTAGCTCTAATACCACTTATAAGAAAAAAATTATATGAAAATATATTAATATCAAGATTTAATAATTTAATAACCTAAAGAGACAAAATATTTAATGTGGTTTNGACATCAATTACCTACATCCATGGATAAAGAGATAAATCTACTAGATCATAGATAAACTAGAGTATAATAAATAACACACCAAACTGGTATTCTACCCAATATCAAACATATTAGGGCCTAAAGGCTTACTATCATTCAGCTTGAAGGTATTTATCCGATGCCTAATATAACAGAGTAATCTGCTCGATCGACATGAANTCTTATATCTTTTTTATGTCTCTTTCCAAAAACCCTATAAAGGTCTTCACCCGTTATGTCTGGCCTCTCTCTTTTATAACTAAAACTGATTCTCAATTCTTATATTTATAGGTCTATATAGAGATTTTTTATTCCTAATAAGAGTTTAGTAAGAATAGAACTCATATTAATTCAACTATTTTACTTTCCTATTCATTCAATTAGGGTGGGATATTGATTGGGTCGGGTTAGGTTTGGCCCAACCCGGGACCCAACCAAAACCCGAAATTCGATGGGTCNAAAAAAGTTGAACCCGAAGTCAGGTTCGGGTCGAGTTGGTCGGGTTAGATGGTTTAGTTAATTCTATTGATTTTTATCAGTTCGGGTCGGGTTTAGGTCGAATTCTGTTAAATTAATATTATATGATAAATAAAATTTTTTACAAAATATATATGAAATGTAGCTTAATGTTAATATTATAAAAGGTATTATAAGTAACATGCTCTATCGATGTAGATCCCATATCCCTTTTATGTCTCTTCCCAAAACCCTATAAATATATTTACTCATTATGTCTAACCTCTTTTTCCATAACTACTAAAACCCTATAAATGTATTTACCCATTATGTCTAGCCTCTCTCTGTATAAATAGAACTTATTTTTAATTTATAGGCCTATATAGAGATCTTTTATTTCTAATAAGAGTCTAATAAGAGTAGAACTCCTACTAATTCAATATCTCTAACTCAATTTCTCTATAAATGGGATTTAAGTCACACTCTAACAAGGAGGGCACATGTGAAAACGCTTGGTAAGAATTTGAAATTAATCAGCATCTTACACATATAGATCATACACTGGCTCTGGAGCTTTTCAATGATTCCAGAAATGAGTAATCTCAACGACTGAGAACTAATTTCAGCAAACACTAGAAGCATTCGCTATATCATCACTGCATTCGCTATATCATCACTACTAAGTCAGTTGTTGTGCCTGGGACTTGTGCAAAAGCAGATAAACCTGGACGGCTGCACTTCTGAGTCAGGTGCATATTGTAACACTGCCGCGGGTCATGAATCATCACTCTTGGAAGAACAGGCCACCATGCATGTCTTATGAAGATGTATGTTTTCAAGGGCATGTTCAGAACATTCACAATCTTGTTTCCTTATAACTGCTACACATAAATTTGAAATTTCTCTTCATACTCGTGCATATGAAGGTGCTTCTTTTACATAATCACAAAAATTTCTATTCCGAGTAGGGAAAAAAAATCTAAGAATCAGGATCAAGATGTGTCGAAAAGCTTCTTGTCTAGAAGTTGATGAAAGTACAGAATAGTTTTAGATGTTTAATTTAATTCAAGCCATTAGTTATACAAACGAGTACAGATGCATAGCAACTTTCTTAAACCATAGTTTATGAGTAATATCAAACGACAAAAAGCTTTTTGGCCGCTTGCAGTAAGAATAAAGGAGTAGAACTTCGGTCAATATGTGAAAGAAAACTTTGGACTCCAAACACCAAAAACAGAGCTCCACCTAAAATTGTAACCTACAAGGAAACACAAAGATACCATCAATTTTCAATTTTTTACACTTAAAAACAGTTGAATGCACAAATATATAAGATTTAAGCGTGAAACTGCGAAGAGGGATTTCAAATGCAGACGTGTAATTACCAGTCTTTCAGAAATCCTTGATGCCAAGCTCTTTCCTCGAAGAACAGCTGCAACTACACAGAGTGCTTGTCACCTGGTAAAAAAAGTAGTACTAGCTTTTGCGACATAGCAATTGCCTCAAATGGGTTTAAGCTAACAAATATGCAAACTCAATTCAGTCTAAGAAATGGAGAGGCATTCATGCAAGTTAGCCAGTGAGTTAGAGTCAATTAACTGTGTTCTTATCCTATTACCATCCCCAAAAGGCAAAGCGTTCTCAACAAAATGATAAACATACATGATTCCTCCAAGAATGATTCCCAAATTGTTCTCATCTGCAGCCAAACCAATCGTAGCCAACTGCAAGACATTTCTAAAAAATTTAGTTTAGTGGTCAAAGATAGACAATTCATTAGANTAACAGGTCGCACCTGGCTCTTGTCACCCCACTCGGCAAAAGATGTTAGGGAAAAGGCCTGCGGAAGAAAAGGCTTAAACTAGTTCGTTTTCCGCAGCAAGTTATGTCATTTTTTTTATATGCATTTCACATTTTGCATATCTGTTCTAACACGTTATAGATAAATACTTTATTGTTTGAGTCTTCAAATGCTCCAAGGAGACTGATATAGCGTCCTTGTTAGATTACCAACAGCCCAATTTATTGGCTTAAGCCAGAAAAAATAAATAAATAACAAAATAGANATAGAAAAGAAAAGACCTTAAAAAATACAGGTGCGAGGAAATGAGTGAGAATTGGCCTCTGCTGCTTCTTCTTCAAACCTTCTTCCTGGAAAAAGATTTTAATTGATAATATCACTCAAGATAATCAAACGTATTCACTTTCTTGAAAGTGAAAAACGAATGTTTTTCCATTTTAACGCAGTGGACCTAAGAGATGAGTCATATTCTTACTAGCAAATTGGTAGCTAATTTCTTTTCTCTGTTTTTTTATTTATTATTTATTATTTATGTTTAACCATATTTTTCATTGATAAGGATTTCTCCCCATCAAAACTTACAACATGAAAGAAAAGTTTCTTTATGCTTTTGGTTAACCTGGTTGAGAATAAAGGAGNCTCTAGAGTTACATATTTCAGTGGCAATGGACAACCCTTTTGCTTCCATAGTTTTAATTAGCCAAATCTCATGCATTACAATAAGACATCAATTGATGGATAGAAAACAGTTTGTTGTCTCAAGAGTGTGAAGCTGTAAACTTGAGCATGGAAGCTTCTCTGTATTTTCGGGCATGAACCTTCGAATCAGCTTCCTGAATCATCACAAAAGAATTAGAAAATAATATTAATAATAATAATAAGCACCAAGTTTATGCAATATAATGCTTAATAAAATCAAACACTCACCAATTCCTTTTCAAGTCCAGCCAATTCTTCATTGTCACTGCCGCAAAGGTATGAGTGTGTTTAATTTCCTCAGGAATGTAGGAATTTAAATTACTAAAGCAAATGTAAATTGAAGACAGTGTGTTGTACAACAAATGGACGAGAAGTTTCTCATCATCTTCAGTGCGCCATCCCCAGAGAGACCAGAGTCCAAAGACAAAGAACAGAAAGGATGTTACATGATGAGCCCATTTCCGAGAAATCTGAAAGGTTCCTATTGAATAATTCAATCCACATAATGATATACCAAAATTATATATATATATAACTCAACATTAGGAGACTATATTGTTTACAAGAAGAATATAACCCAAGTGAAAATTTTCAATCAATGTGTTTAAACGGAGTATTGATTCAGCACAGCGTCTTATTACCAGATTTGGAGCAGCCCATCCTATTAGTGCAGAGACAATAGTCATTGCCTACAGTCAAGCCACATTATATGTTATGTTAGGGATTTGAAAATCATGTTCTTTCTTACTGACTGCAAAGAAATGTCACAATAACAAAGCCCAATGAAAGGAATGAAGTATTCTTACTATAACAGAGAACAGGCAGCCTAAGAGAACACTCCTCCTGGGGTAGCGCATTGCCAAGACCTTTCAAGGAAACATCATCATAGTTTTAGTTAAGTAACTGACTACTTGAGTTGATCCTATTTCTTGAAAGTACTTTCAAGTCCTAACAGTTATCGTATGGAAATTGAGTGGATGGTAAACCAATCAAAATAATTATGTAGTAGTTCCTCTCACATCGGCAACTTTGTTTTATATTTTGCCAAGAATCCAAACCCATATACTGGTGTGAAAAAAGAATCGATAGAGATATTTGAACAAAACTGAAAGCTCACAAATAATCTTCAGAGAAAATAGAGGGCTATATGAATAATTTGTATTTACAGCAGCAACACAAAATGTCCGGTCGCCAACTTCAGAAATCACTGTCATGACAAGGGACTTAGTAAGACCTGTTCAAGAAAACAGGTGATATAAAAAATAAAAATAAAAATAAATAAAAAAATCAGAAGAAAACAATATTTTTCATCAATTAGAAGAGAAAATAATTGAGGTCACAAAGTAGCACTACATGTAACATCGACAAAACCATTCTTCCGGAGTTGCTGACAGTAGAACCTAACACAGAGTAGAAAGAGGAGGAGACAGACTATATTAGAAAAGTTGGTAGGTGTATCTGGGGGCATACTTGCAGGAGTTACATAATAACAATGTAAAATCATTGGATAAGTGAATCAAACAGTCAATGCAACCTTAATTTGTTCCCTCACAATGCTGTGCAGGCAGAACCAAAATCCAGCACATGCTTACGAAAATCTATCACCTAGGAAAGAACAAATCACATTACACGATTTACGGGTCATTGTCTTGGTTTAAAAATCAGATTGAGGCTTATCTAAGGGCTTTAATATGTCAGGGAGGTCTCCTAAGCCCACTCCCACCACCATTCCAACTCTTAACAATGTACCTGAAATGTATTTGTTTATTACCAGAAGTGAGATGAGCGAGTTAGTGACAGGTAATTAGCTGGAAAACTGCATAACCTTTGTGCTCTTTTTCTTAAGTTCATTTATTGGAAACCAAACCAGCCAGAACCATTGATCCAGCACTAAGACAATTTTTGTAGCTTTGTCTGCAATCTGCATAGAGCTCATGATTTTGTTATCAAAGAAGGTTTGGAATTGTTATCAAGAAGTAGCTGCTCACGCCTAGGGAAGATGGGCATGGAGTTTTTTTCCTGTCAGCAAACGACTAATGCCGGTGTATTATTGATATCTGCAGCAAGGGCAATATTAAGAGCTCCACAGAGAACTAAATAGCGAGTCGTTGTTTTTCCCATTTCTGAAATCTGTTTATCTTAATAATTTATAGAACTGTTATTTGAATAATAAATTTGCCAAATGCAGGAACATTAATGTGAGGCTCTATCAAACAGATTCGACTAGATGCATTTGATAAGGATAATCGGATGCATATAAAAGGTGTAAAATGAAATATATAAAAATCATCAACATATACATATATATAACTATAAAAAAAGAAAAGAAAATAAAATTATTCTGAATATTATTCATTTTTAGCACTTAATCATTTATATAAAAATTGTAAACAATCATAAAAAAAATTAAATTATATATATATGCGGTTACATTTTTATATAAAACCAATGTAATAATATATTATTAGGTAAGTCTTAATATTACCCTATCTACTAGCAAAATCACGTGAAACTTTCTAATATAAGCTGGCTCCGAAATCCGATTCTCAATCCGCCACTCAAACCCAACAGGGATTTTGCACCAAGTTCTGAGTTACAGAAGTCAAATACATGAACTTCTTGAATGCCTAACGTTTTCCAGGGTCGCAAAGGATTCTTGGCACAGAAAAGTCGCTCGTTGTGACCAAGCGAATTTTCCAGAAACTACAGCCACTTTGATTGCTAAGCATGTCTGCATGTGTATAGTTTCTGTATTTATTGTAATCGTTTCTAGGGGGAAAAAAATTACACTCGGAAATAAGCATCTAGTACCTACAGTTTCCCTGAAACCAATTAGACATTTGCATAGGCACTAAAATTAGTAGAAATGTTATAAAAAATGTGAAATGCAAACTGTGATAGAAAACATGTAAGATAAAAGTAAATTAGTGACCAGCTACTCACCCAGAAATAAAACATACTGTTCTCTCGTTACTGATATTATTGGTTTATAAGATTTGTTTACTAGTACAGAACGCAAAATTATTAGGCTTTTTACCAGACAAATTACTATCATAATTTCACGACTCCTTCGATTCCTCCGTCTGCCATTCTACTACTGCCAGAGTGTGGCGTCCCCCACAAGCAACAAGTTTAGCGATCCATTGTCCCTCAGCATTAACATTTCTTGGAGGTGGGATCCTTATTGGCACTTCAATTGGTTGTCCTGTTGTTACCTTCAACCCATATCCAAGACGTCCATGGTCACCTCGTCCAAACTGTCAATTGGGAAACCAGTCACCAAGAATGATAATTGTTTTATGTAAGCAGCAATTAACTCGGTAGCAAAAGGTGAACAAAGAAGGAAAGTTTTACTTACATCCTTTTACTGATAGGAAAAAGTTTACACTATTTCAAAAACTCATTTTTCCATTGCTCAACAAGATCTTGGAGATCGTAATGAATTTATATCAAACAAAAATTCAGTTTCTTTTATTTTACAGTTAAAAGTTAAATTCCCTTTAGTCAAAATCATAACCACCTAACTGAATGCCTCCACCATATGCAGTTCTGCTACTGTTGCTTACAATAATTCTCTAACTCCTAAAACAAGCAATGAAACATAAAGCTGAAGATACTCACTGAAAACATGCGCCCATCACGAGTCAATGCAACTGAGTGAGTCCCACCACAAGACACCTGGATCACAGATAAGTTAGTACAACCCAAAAACTTCTTTAAACTAAATAAATAACAAAGAAGGTAAGGCTCTCAGGAGTCTTTTAACTTCCCTTGGTATCTACTTCCCTCTTCTAGCACTCAAAGGAACAAAATCCACCTGTTAGACTTTTCATATAACAATGACATAAACTAATCATTATCCCCTATCTTAACAGCCCCAAAGTCCAACAAACCCCATCAGAACTAACAAAGTATAGATAATTTGATGGTACCTGAATGATGTCTTCCCCAGCTAAAAGTTGAACCCTTTGGGGTACCATCTTACTGCTCTTGTCATTATCCCCAAATCCAAGTCTCCCGTGTTCTCCTCTTCCCCAACCGTACACCTGAAAATCATGCATCACGAAGAAACTTATTCTAATTTGATAATCTACATGTTGAACACAGTACTCAGGATATACTAGTAATATTTAGAATGATGTTCACAATGACAAATTACATCCGATGTTTCTCACCAAAAATGGCTTAAATACTTGAAATTTAGCATAAATTTTAACTATGAATCTAGTTAAGCACAAATTTTGATTTTAAAATTTAGCCCCATTCCAGGATTTGAATTTTAAGGCTTTTTAAAAAAAAAAAGTATTTTTCCTCCAAATATTTTTTAGCCAATTTTTGACCAAGGAGACCATAAGAAAATAGAAAACGTGGGACTCTCCTAAAAGATTTGAGGCTGCTTTTGAAAAGTTCTAATCCTAGACATTTTTTATCCCAAGCTTCTCAGCCATCAAACAGTACATAAAAGAAATATGCACCTAAACTGATCATATTCCAAAACTGAGAATAATCAGGTGAAACAAAGTCTCTCTAATTTTCAGACCTGCTCAAGATTTCCATTTGCAGATCCAAAAAGAAATGCACAAAAACAAAATGTAATCCACCCAATCTACAGAGGCCTGCAACCTCCTAAAAGTCATTTCCAGCTCTACTAATTACTGATAACAGACAAAATATTAAAGAAAACATCAAACTAAAATAATGATGTTTCAAAAATATTAAAAGGAAAATTTGAGGTCTCACAACAGAAATGTTATCACTGCAAATTCCAAACAATCCATATGAAAGGCCACATGAACTAGTAGCAAAGTAGGGGTACTAGAATGTTGAACTTTCAAGCAAAGAAAAAAGATGCCCATGAACTATTCTTAAACAATACACAATAAAAGTATAACTGAATACAGAATAACCTAAGCAAATAAAAGAAAGCAAATACCTCCCCCTCATTCGTCAATGCAGTAGAATGCCATCCTCCAGCAGCAATATCAACCTGGATGCACATATAGATAGTCCATCAGAATATTAAAAGAGAAAGTATTCAAAAAGGCAGGGCCATAAATCACATAAAATATTCACCAAATGACAACTAAAAAAAAAGGCACATCTTATGTGAGCAATTATCTGAGTTTTGCGCTCATTTGTCTGTAAATCACATTCAATAATCAAGCCTTCCACAAGAAATATACACTATAATCTAGCAGAGGAACTATAGGTTTCTCAAACTTTTAAACCCTTGCATACAGGTGTAAAAACAAGAATATTACAAAAGAAAACATCAATGATGTTCACAAACTAGTTTCTACAGGAAGCTCGAAATTAGATCCTCAGATGATGGATGATAGCAGACAATGAAAGAGGTCAACTGCATATTTGATCAACCAACAAATTTAGGAAGCCCAACCGCCAATAAACCTTTGGTTCTATTTATGTATTCAGAGGACAACTCCAGATCAACATATGACAAGTTTCAGGATTCCCCATCCACACCATCAGACATAAAATCAAGGCAGAGTGCAGATATGCACCACCATCCTTTGAGGCATTTATGTATAAGATATTAAACTAACAGCCAATTTCTGATGTAGTCATACTGAAGGGCCACTACTGAAAGAGGAAAGCATAAAATAAAAATCTCAAGCTACTAGACTGATTCTGTAAACTAGTCATATTTTGTTTATGTTTTATATGGTTCAAGGTATGCGTGGAGTATAATGAAATGAAATGATACGCTTAGATGTAACAGAGATTGCTGTATATCATGCCTCTTCCAAAGCTAATTTGATAGAAAGAAAAATATAGATAAAAAGCAAGAAATTGGGCATGCAATACATACCAAAGTGAGACCGGAAAGCCCTTCGACAGGAATAGGTTGTGATCTTGGTTGGGTATCCCCAGTCCCAAGTTGTCCATATTCGTTGTTACCCCATGCCCACAATGTTCCATCCTCTTGAAGAGCCAAATTATGAAATGCCCCAACAGCAATGAGTCTCACTTTTTCAAGACCTTGTACACGCACAGGAACACAAATCTGTTTTCTGTAAGGAAAAGAGTATTATGTCTGAATATTTGTCTAGGCGTCTGCAGCAAATAATCAACGGGGAAAGTAAAATCAAAACATAGTTGAAAAGTTAAATCAAAGAAGACTATACATGTCTCCAGGAGGCCATGGTTGACCCCAGGTCCATACATATCCATCACGTGTAAGCACTACTGAATGGGTTCCCCCTGCTGCTACCTATCATACAAACAATTTAGAGAATAGCATATATTAATCTAGGACATGAATGCAAGCATGCAAAAGAGCAAAGTGCAAACTCAGGTAGATTTGCCAGAGAAAGAAACTTATGATTACTATTATCATTATTATCATTCTTTTCATAAGGAACAAAAAGATCGTATTAGAACATGGAAATTTCGCATTAGAAGTGAAATGAACTGAGAGGAGGTATAGAAACAGAATGAATGAGTTATGCAAACAAAAAATGAGCAAAGGAAAACCACAAATCAAGACCATTACATCGTCAACTATCATAGCAAATCAGCAATAAGTTTGGACATGTGAGGCACAGGCAGACATCTACAAAGCCTGTAGATTTTAGTCATACCCACAGTGGTGTCCAACTTGGTACAGAACCAAAGACGAACATTTTATCCGAACAAGTTTTGGCCAGAAGAATCTTGTAAAGAAGGCACACTAAGTGCAGAAAGGTATAAACATATCACCTGGCGAACAATAAGCTCCGGAGCACATCTCTGGGG
This sequence comes from Bursera cuneata, assembly GCA_026212285.1. NCBI lineage: Eukaryota > Viridiplantae > Streptophyta > Magnoliopsida > Sapindales > Burseraceae > Bursera > Bursera cuneata. The sequence continues at coordinate 20,398 of JANLJB010002363.1, read as the reverse complement.
AATCACAATATCCCTCCTTAAAGTCCTACCAGGATCATCTTTTCGTTGTTCAGGTTCCTCACCACATTGGCCATACTCATTCCCACCTGCATCTCACAGACTTCACAACCTTGCATACACCACGATTAAAACATATATTTGCTTACCTTCTTTCAATTGCCAGGAAATCAATTAACTTTCCTTTGATCTAGAACAGGCATCAAGTTAAAAGTATCTTTGTTAATAACCAACCACAAGTACAAAGAAGATGAAAAAAATATTCATATACCCCAGGCATAGGCACGGCCTTGATCATCAACGGCCAAACAATGCCATCCACCAATAGCAGCCTAAAAATCAACAACCGAAAAAGTTACATATCCAACTCCATCTTAGTTAACAATTTTTTTTTTTAATATCCAAAAAAAAGTTGGGTAATTACCTGAACAATTTTGACATTAGCAAGATCCTCAACCTGACTGGGAACATTTTCAGTCTTGGTCACATGTGGGTGACCCAAGGTTCCTCTCTGGTTCCAACCCCATGTAAACAACTGATAAAAACAACAATCAACCATTTCAGAAATCAAAACATCAAAACATATTTATTAACATTAAGTGTAGAATATGCAGTCTAGATAATAGTAAAGAAGAGAAAAGGAGACCTTGCCGTCGTCGCAGATGGCGAGGGAGTTACGGCTACCTGCAACGACGGAACGGACTGTGCGAGACTCGAGAGCTTTGACGACGCAAACCCATTCTTTCTCTTCGTTATTTCCTATTCCTAACTGTCCGTCTTCTCCGGAGCCCCTGACAAGAAGCGTGAGGGGTTAACATGGGAAGAAACATACATGAATAAGAAGAGAATAAGTGAAGAGAAATAGACCAAGCAATAAGGGACGTGGTAGCAGCCATGAGGAGTGTGAAAATGGTCGAGTGGAAAAAGGAGCAGCAAATGGGAAGTGAGATTTATATAAGCCCTGAGTTTAAAGTTTAGTGCTTTTGGCAAGTAATGCGAATGCGAATTTGATTCGATGGAGCGGTAATCTCATCTATCTTTTCTTTTGTGATTATTTTTTTTTAAATTTATAGTGGACGAAGGTAGGCAAGCGTGGGATAAAGTGGATGCTGTGTTGTAATTCACTTATCTTCTACGAAACGAAATGAGAACTTGTTTCATACCTTCCATTATGTGTCAGTCTTATGCTGAACTCCGTTTTCTGATTGCTGATATCGTACCCCACTTACAGAAGCTAATTCACTCAACACTCTTTGATCTGATTGGGCACAATAAAAATAAAATCATTCTTTAAAAATGGGGATTGTACTAGTTTAGTACAAGCTTTTAAGCTTTTAAGCCCACAGGGATAGGGAGCTATCTCAGGGCTGAGACTGCAGCAGCAATAGTGCCTCAAATTAGCTGATGAGATGAGACGCTAAATTGTGCACTACGAGCTGCCCTCTTCCAAGGAAGAATGGCTCCAATTTCCTAGTCTTGTTCTTAGGGACCCAAGACTAAGCACATAACCCAGAAGGTAAATTTTAATAGTTAAAGCTTTCTCAATGTCCTCCATTGATACGAGAGACAAAGAAAAATCGTCAACATGGCACAACAAAGCAATTTTAAGTTGAACAACAAAATACATCAAGACGACCAAATTTTTTTGGAAAACATTAATTACCAGGAAGAAACATACAACAAAAACATGACATTATCTGATAATATTGAGGCAACCTTAAAATGTCAATTTAATAATTAAATTTAAAAAAAGGACAACTAATTTCCACAACAAAATATAGCACAGCACTCCTCGAAACAGTACATGAAAGCCAAACCAAATTCTTCCCATCAATAATTTAAGCTAGTTTACAATCTGTTGGAACATTTTCATCCCAAGTGTTATCAACACTCAAGATATCAGTTCACCTGAAATCCTGCTACAACAACCCACATGGCGTCCATGCAGAAGAAAAGCCAGAAGAAGATAAAAGTACAAAAGTACATATCCTATTAACTTAAATCATCACGGCTGGCCCTCGCCTGATTCACGTTTTGATGCTTCCTTAATCTCATCCCCAGCTTCATCCTAGAATCAAGAAAACCAAATTCATTAAACAAGGAGTAGCATAACAAATGCAAAAGAAATTGACAACGAGACATTTGAGTAGCGAGATCCCTTCCAAAATTTGGATCTAACTAACTAATTGGAATGTGGTCCAACTCATTCAATCGAAAGAGCCACCACCAACAATTGGTCGACCTCAAAGTATTATTAGCAAGTGATAAACAACTTCAGGGAAGTTTAAATTATGTAGAGTTTTCTGCTACTTAGATCAATTAGTGATTATGCCGGTTTGAATCAGACCTAGGAATCAAATAATGCGTCAACCACAATTCAATCATGGTACAATGTGGTATTCAACCAATTTCCGATGAAGAACATGCAAAGATGTGGTAATAAGCAGAGAAAACTCAAGAAAACTTCATCACCCTTGAGCACACATGGGAAAATTTTAGAAGGGAGAAAACATACCGTAATATCAGAAGTCCAAAGGGTAAGATTGTCTCGGAGAAGTTGCATGATCAATGTACTGTCCTTGTATGATTCTTCACCTAACGTATCCAGCTCAGAGATAGCCTCATCAAAAGCCTGCCAAATAAAATGCAGCATGGCTATTGTAAGTAAAAAATAAAATAAAATAAAAAAACTAGTTACTTATTGACTTGCATCGGCTATCATCAAATGTTTTTCAGATTACCCCAAAAAATAGATAGAAAGATAGAATTAAAGCAGTTATGCGCACAAACCTGCTTGGCAAGATTGCATGCACGATCAGGTGAGTTAAGGATTTCATAGTAGAAAACAGAGAAGTTAAGCGCCAGTCCTAGCCTTATTGGGTGAGTAGGAGCCAATTCAGCTAAAGCAATATCCTGCTTCAATATCATGAAACCAGCTAAGCACGCCATACTGCAAAATTAAATAAAACATTGCAAAAACAGAAGAAAAGAGTGTACAAAAGATCACAGATCCTCAATAACACCTGAGCAGACTTGTAGGCCAACAAAGTGCTCTCAGCAGCTTCTTTCCTCTCGGCTCCAGTCTTGAACTCGGCTAAGTACCTGTGGTAATCACCCTTCATCTTAAGGTAAAACACCTTGGACTCAGCGGATGAAGCAGAGGGAATGAGATGGGACTCAAGGAGGCTCAGAATCCCATCACAGATCTTGCTGAGTTCAGACTCAATCTTGCCCCTGTACTCCTTGATAACTGAGACATGGTCTTCATTTCCTCTGCTTTCTTCCTTTTGCTCAATGGAAGAGATGATCCTCCATGAAGCCCTCCTGGCCCCAATCACATTCTTGTAAGCAACAGAGAGAAGGTTCCTTTCCTCCACTGTTAACTCCTCAACATCCACGGTCTTTGCAACTTTTTCCATGAACTCCACCATTTCTTCATAACGTTCAGCCTGTTCGGCCAATTTGGCCATGTAAACATTCTCCTCCCGAGATGATTCAGTAGGCGACATCTTGGCTATATCAATCTAATATGTAACACTGCATGGTGATTCAAGTCAGTACACCCTCAGGACAATGATCTATGCCTAGTAAAGCAGTATCAAGAAATCAACAGCTCTGCTGTATGCGTAGTGGAACGTAACAATCAATGCACAAATCTAACAAGCTTTCATCAAAATCCTTTTCAAGCATCTAAGACAAAACATGACATCCATTTATATTCCGTCACAATTTCTAGGCAGCCCAACAGATCCAAATCTACAGTTCTGTGAAAGTAGAATGAAATATACCATCATCTCATCCTATATCATGATTCAAATCTTCAACAAACTAAAGTCAACAAAAAGTCACTTTTAATTCATTTAACTAAAGATCTTCACATTTTCAAAGCTTAAACACTTACTCAGATTAGTTCTATAACACTTTTGCAGTAACTAAACAGGTATTAGTACTACTTACGAAAATGATCTATGCCTTGCAAAGATGTACACATAATAAATCAATAGCTTTTTTGTTGCATAGTGGGAACATAACAATAATCTCTATCAATGCTCAAATCTCACAAGCTTTTATTGCAGAAGAACTAACAAAACCATCAATCTCATCTTATATCATGATCAAATCTTCATCTGACCAAAGTCAACAAAAAGTCGCTTTTAATTCATATAACTAAAGACCTTCACATTTTCAAAGCTAAACACTTATTCATATTAGTTCAATAACACTTCTGCAGTAATTAAACAGATCTAAAAGAAAATAACCACACAGCTGAAACAACAATCTCAAACTGACTCTTTTTTCTTCTCAGTCTCAAGACTCTCAACAACTAAATCTCAGTCAAATCATCAACTTCTATTCCTTTGCCTGTTATCTCAGCAACCTAAAAACATCTAAAAAAATTTAAAATCTTCTAAAAATAAATTTAAATTCTGCCCAATCAGGCACCACCCTATGAGCTAGCGATCGCGAACTAATTTCAACTTAAATTTTTTTTTTTCAGCGTCAGTAAATGATTAAAAAAACATATCGAATTCAAATAATCAGTTTCTCTCCATTACCAGCAGTTCCTCAGCAACCAAACATATCTCACCAAAAGGAAAATAGCACATCCATCAATCCACCACATCTCAACAGATCAAATCATTAAACAGTAAAAATCACATCAACAAAAGATCAAACAACAGATCAATCAAACTATACTCGGATCTAAACCAAAAAAAAAAAACGAAAAAGTAAATCGTAGATAAAAAACACTGAACCCTAACCCTAAGGAGAAAGAGAGAAGAATCGAAACGCACCGTTTAAGCGATGCGAAGATGGATCTGATTATCGAGAACAGGAATGCTAAATTAAAACGGGGGCTAGGCTAGTTAAATAAAGAAAAGAAGTGAAGCGAAGAAGAGGTCCAATGGGAAGGCGACAACTGTTAGGTAGCGGAGATTCCGTGAAGGTTGATCCCTCACGTTAGCCACGCTGGCGTTGACCGTCAACACCTCACACACTATCTCACGCACATAAAAAACATCATTGTGTTGCTTCTTTGTTTGTGGGCCTCGTCTCACGGTTCTTGCTCTTTCGCAGTTCTCAACGAAAGGGAAAAAAATTTTCATTCATTTTTTGTTTCATTCAACGTTTTACCATTTCTGTGTAAAAAAAAAAAAAAAAAACATTTAATATTTTAAAAATAACAATAAATCTTATAAATGTCATAACCAAATTAGAGAAACAAGATCAAAAAGAATACCAACAGCTGTAAATTTAAATTTAATGATTACATATTAATAATATCAATAATATTCTTTTATTGTAGATAATTTGACATCTGATAATTTATATATTTAAAAAAAATTATATATATATATAGATAAAAAAAAAAGTGTCAATATGTTAGATGGTAGTCATAAAGTCTAGTAAACAAATCGTTAATTTTAATATTTTTTTCACAATTATTTATAAGGTTCATCAAACTTGATAGATAACAAGGAATATTATATCATTTGATACATAATAATTAAGAATAACTATATTTTGAAAAATATATATTGTTAAATCACATATAATATTGTGAAATTTCAACAAACCTAAAATTAGATTTGTGAGATTTATCTTTTTAAATATTATTTGATATACATATATATTAATATATACTTTTAAGGGATAACTTTTTTTTTTTTGGGTTTGATATGTCCTAATAATTAGATTAAAAAGTAAAAAAGACTTTGAAATTAAGTCCTTATATACCTTCTATTGCATATTATGTCCTACAAATATCTAACTATTAAGGGTAATGCTTATCTTCTTTTTTTTCTTTTTTTGGGTGGGTTTTAGGAGTTCTTCTCCGAAATCAAAGTGGACCAGTTATCAGTGACTCACATATGGTAGTGGGCCATGTGATTTGATAATTGAAGTGAAGCATAATGGTTGAAGTTTGATGATGAGCTTTGAACAAGTCTCATTATAGAAAGAATATTTATTGTGGAGATGACCTTTGAAAACTAGGTCACAAATTGCATTCAATTAAAGTGCAAGTGGGAAAGGAGCCAGGGAGATTTGGGATAACATAAAAAATATTATAATATAAAATTAAAATATTTAGGGTTTTTAGATATTAAAATATTATTTTATTATTTTTCAGGATTTGAAAATGTATCTGATCTAAGGAAAATAGAGAATCTACAAAAGTACAAATAAAAATAAAAAATAAAAACGAAACGAACGAAACACATACTCGACACATGTCTAAACAGTAAGGTTCCACTACATCTTGAATTATTCTAAGTGCCCCTTTCCATCCTTTTAATAATATTCATTTAAAAAAAATACATTTTAAGTTTTGTGTGTAAGTGTAACCAAACATTCTGCTACTACAACCTCAAAGATTGTCAAAAGTTGGAATGTTTGGTTTAGAATCCATTTATATATTGGACTATTACATCACGCTCAGGCCGGCCCAAAATCTCAATCTAGCCTATTGCAAAGCCCAAACTCCGGACCATTCTTCTCACCCGCGCGTGAGAGAGGTGGAGAGAAGTAACATTCAGTTCCTTGCATCTTCTTCCTTCTTGATTTTGTTTCCCTTCTCAACAGCAACAACCAAACAGGGACACTCACTCCAATCAGAGAATCTCTGTCAAATGGGATTCGTTCAGGAAGCACGTGACAACCACGTGAAGAAGAAAGTGGAAGAAGGTATTATTGGAGTGAAATACTTGTTTATTTTTAAGTTTCATTAATATTATTATTGTTGTTATTTTTTTTCTTCATCTGGTTTATCAGTTTGATTCATAGAAATGGAGTAATGTGTCGTTTTGAATTTGTGAAATTTGTTAGCTTTACGAAGCAAAATGAAGCAAAAGGCTTTGAAAGAGTGTGACCATTTCACGTCCAAGTATGCTGAATGTGCTTCTGGAAGAACGATTTCGATTGTGTGGCAGTGTCGTAAACAAGCTAAAGAGCTAAACAACTGCCTTCATCAATAGTAAGCCCTACTCTATGTGGGAAATTTTTTTTTTTAATTTATTTATTTCTTATGATTGTTTGAAATCCGTGTTTGGATGATATGGGTTTTTAGCTTTATAAAAATGTTGAAAAAGGGTGTGTTTGGGGGTTTTAGTATATTTTTGTTGTGTTTAACTGATAATGCTTTTTAGGATGAGAAGGTCTCGTACTGGGTGTGTCAAGAAATATTTGCAAGTATATGAAATCTTGATCCTTTTAGACTTGCTAAGATGTGTTGAGTATGGCATAGCATTGGCACACTTGTTAAAATGTGGTAAACTCAAAAAATAGTATTGTGTATGGAAATTGGGTCTCGGGCATTTCACTCGATTATTACTCTCCAATATCTGTAGTTGCATGCCGGTTCATGGTTAAGATGGCTTGTTTATTTTATTAGGCAATAAAATGACTAACATAAATTTTTATGGATTAAAGGCTCCTGTTTAGTCAGAACTTCTAGTGCTTGATCTTGTTTTTCATCAACAATGGGTGATTTTCAAATAATTTAGGTGACATTCAACAATGCAAGGAAGATTGTGGGATTAATTTAACTTCCACGCTCTTTTAAATTAATGGTTATTTTTATAGTGTAGCTGTATCTCTCTGTTATTTCTCAAACAGGTCACGCATCTTGGTACATATGATTCATGGGAGCAATAAGTTGGTCAAATCATGTCACTTAAGCTATGACAGTCTATAGTGAACTTACAAGGGATGGATTTTACTGTAATTAAGTGCTAATTTATTTTTGAATGCCGTCATTCTCAAGTTTAGATCAATTGTTTCTTTGTTACTACTTGCCTTACAATTTTTGGTTTTTTTCTCATTTGACTTGGATGTTCCTCACAAAATTGAGAGTCTATTAGTTATTGATGCATGCAGTGACGATTTCAAATTTATCACTAATTATATTTTGCTTACTAAAATTGAGTAAGACCTAAAATTGTCATCGTTTGTACTTTTTCTTTCTGTGGGACATCATAGTCACTGTATTTATTCATGCTAAGATCATCTCTTCAGTTTCTGGTGTATCTTTTGGATACAAATAGGATAATGTCTTATTAATGATCCCAAAAGTCTAGGAAAAATTTTAAAGAAAAAGGGAGGTTAAATAAAGGAAACGTAACATTATTTATGCTCCTGCATTTGTATGTAGAGGAAAGATGAAAGAGAAAGGAAAAGAAAAAAGTGATATCTATTAGTTGGAGAGCATAACTGTGCAGATTCAAGTAACTGGCTGTAGCTGTTTCTTTGGCAATGATGATTCATTGTGTAGTTATGTTGGTTGTGCAGCAGCATTTTTTATAACATTATAAATTTGTTCGTGAGAAATAGACTCCAAGAAAGAGGAAATTGTTCTTTGAAAGATTAATCTTGTCAATGGTGGTCAATATAAGTATAAATAAGCAATAATGATCTTATGGAGCCTGAATATTCAAGTATATCTTACATGTCTTGATTTATGCAGCACCAATGATGCCGTCTTGGAAGAAATGAAAAGAGAATACATGCTTCAGCAGGATGGTAAAGAAGCTGCAAGAATCTAAACTCAACCTCGTTCGCTGCCACCAGTTAACAACAGCACAAGGTGTATGGTCTTTTCACAGTGGAGCTTCTGTTGTATGATTCATTTTTCTGAATCCATAGACCAACGAAAGATCATTTCTGATGTTCCTGTGTTTTACAATGCAACTGGTTGTTTCTTCACAAATGTGCAAGTTGCACAATGTTGTATTTTCTACATATGCCATGCTGCGCGGAGGTTTTTGGGGGCAAAAAACTCTTTTTTTTTTTTGTTTTTGGGTTGAATATTATGTGAGTACGCAAAGTTTAGATTATAATTTACTTAGTCTATGCTGCTTATCTTCAATTAGAGCTTATAACCAAAGAGTTGGGAGACCATTCAAGGAGTCGAAGACTGTTCATCTCTTTTACCTTGGTTATTTTTCCAGATTGACATTTCAATTTGCAGACCATCTGTTTACACACTCGTATACCTCTGCTCCACATGGAACTTAATCATAGCGATTTTTCACTCTCATATATCAAGTCAGCATTCTCAGTGCATAAACTAGATTCCACATCAAAACACTGTGGCTCGATAGGGGCAAGAGGCAGGAGGGGGAAATCGACCTAAATGGATACTAGACCAAGTTGATGTCTTTCCAATCCATGATTTCCAGATTCCACCATCTTTCATGCCCTCACATATTCAGCCTCATTTAAGGTTGAGATTATTTGCATTCAAAATTTTAAATTTCGCACCTTTTATTTTTATAAAATTATTAAACAGATAAAAAATACTTTGTCTAATGAAAGATTATTTTTTCTCATTCTATCTTTTAGATTCTAATTCTTGTGTGCGCTACTTTCATGGTAAAAAGATGATGTTTCATCATAGATTTACAATATAAACCATATTTATCATTTTGCTGTGCACTAGTTGAAAGATCGAAGAGTTAAAGAGGAATACTTCTTTCCCGTATAAATTAAAACTTTTATAGAGAGTCAAATACGAATAGGACTTAGTCTCTCAAATTTTAGTGGCAAAAACATTAAATGGAAATGAAAAGTCATAGTACACTGGAGAATATTAAGAATGCTGATGATTGGCAAAGTTCGTTACTGTTGATTATTTGCAATTGATTTGGTCTGGATAGTCTTTTCTTTTGGTTTGGCAGTGTTGTCTAAGATTACCTCCTGTGTTTATTTGCAAATTTTCTGTTCTTAAAGAAAATATAGAATTTGGATAACTGAAATAAAGGTGGGATAATTTTTGGAATATTGGTGAGTGTATATATCAAATTTTTAATTTTATCTTAATGATGGATGAAATAAGAGATTAGGGTAGAAATATGCAAATGGCCTCACCCGTCATTTAATTAGTGGATGAGTCACTAATCAACAATGCTGCTTAACTAAGATCAACAATGGTGGCTAACCCCGAAGGATGATTCCATGTTAAGAAAGCTTCACCTTGTACAATAATGTCATTCCTTTCTAAACTATTCGCTCATCAGTCTGTCAATGTTTGACTCGCTGACTCATTGGCCTCTAAAGGCCCTTATTAGCCAACGGGTCATTGGACTGCTGGACCATTGGCTCGTAGAGCCTTTGTTTGTTGGCCCATTGATTTACTGTTTGTTAGTCAATGAAATTTTTTTAAAAAATCTTAGCTATTTTTTACACTCCTTTTGAATTTTCTTAATTTCACAAATCCTCCAATGATTTTGTAAGTACTATAAAAAATCAACAAAATTTATAAGGATACTCTTATTTTTAAGTTTATTTATAAAAGTAGTTCCGCTTCAAAAAAATTTCATGCTATAACCCTCTACTGGACAATTCAATAATCTAATGCAATAACTTGACAACAGAATCTGGTAACTTAATAACACAATCCTACAACTCTACAACTATGCTTGACAATTGTTTAAGCTGTAGAGCTGTTGACCAAAAGATTATGGTATATGAATAATTTAAAAACAATATTATTTTTAAAGGTGTACTTGAAAGTAAAATTATTTTTTAAAAATCCTCCTATTATTTTCAAATATAATACATATATTGCTAAAAGTTATCAAAATATATATTATATATAGTAATAATTTCAATAATTATATTCAACTCTTCTCTTGTAAACTCTCTTAATTTCTCATTAGAAAACAAAAAAAGAAAGTAATAGCATTTATAAAAATGTTAAAAATGTAAGAAAGAGAACCACCTAACAATTATGAGTTTGGAACCAAAGACTGTTTGCTCGGCGAGGCCATTCAAGGAGTGGAAAACAATGTTAATTTCTCTTTAGCGTCCGTCATTTTTCAGAGTTACTTTTGCATTTGCTCACGATCTGTTTACACACTCGTAAACCCCCATCCGCATGGAATTTAATCATGGCGACTCTTTACCACCTGCATCTTGTAATATATTAGGTCAGCATTCCAGGGGTAATCGACATAAGGACATACCAGACCAAGTTGAATATAAAGTTTCTCCACGATCCCGATTCTCCCAACTCAACCAACTTTCAAGCTTCCTTTGGACTGATAAAAGTGTCATTTACTGAGCTGATAAGTCCACAAATAAATAAATGGTACTTTTAACCCAGATATAGATATATATATATATATATATATATATATATATAAACTTCGAGCACTTAAGAACACATACTATACCGTGGGCTGATTATAAGTTCGTACCGTGGGCTGATTACAAGTTCGTATGAAGTTAACTGTGCCTGAAGCATATGCATATCCGTCTTCCAACTCAAGATCCATAGTTTGAAAATTGCAGTTAAATAACAAGCATTCGAGATAATTTACTAGACGCCAGATACTAGGTCACAAGATGTAAAACAAAACAAGGAAAAAAAAGTTGAAAAATTGGCTAGATCAATCACTACATAGCACAAAATTAGTTCAATCACGAGGTAATTGAACAAGAGAAACAGGGAGTCCTCGTCTAAGTTTCGGTGGGTGCCCGAGTTCAGAATCATCAAAACAAAACCACCCTCTATCACATTCCATCAGTTCAAAACCACCCATGGAGAATACACCCATAGGAAACCCCCATACGACAAGATATATATGCTGATACACATCAACAAGCTAATTTGGCTTCCGCATATTTCGACCAGCACGTATTACTTCATCCACTAATAGCAACTGAGATGCAATAACAGGCCTGCAATATTGAATAGCACATTAGTAGCTTAAATACAAAAATCAGCAATGCAAAGTAATAATTAACTATCTCTGCTCTTTTTTCTCAAAATAAAACATTGAAAAGTTTCTGAATGTCCTTGCTTAGAAACAGAAGTCATCAACATTGGTGGAGAAAGCTCCAATCATCAAGTAAAACAACATAGAAAATATGGAACATTGGGCTGAGTAACAAAGTCACATACCCTGAGTTTATTATTTGGCGTTTCACAGAGTAGTTGTCAAAAATACCCTCCATTTGGGGGTCAATGGGATCTCCGGAGAGCTGATTTAATCCCACAACATTCCCTCTGTCATGCTCCCCCTGAATAAACATCCAGATACAATACAAAACTCATATTACTTAATATTCTTACCTTTGAATATTCTAAAAGAGAAATAATGTAATATATGAGCAAAAGACATACCTTCAGAGCAATGATTACATCTTGAGTGTCAAGCCCAGCATTCTCAGCAAGTGTCTTAGGCACAACAAGAAGGGCATCAGCGAAAGCTTCAACACCCAATTGGGCACGCTGCTCCAAGTTGCCAGATGGTAAACATCAGAAATGTTTCAAAAGATAAACAATGTTGTATTTAATCTTCAGGCAGCGAGATATGACAGAAATATACCCCTTGAACAGTTTTTTTCACTTCATTGACTAGATACTGTCTTGCTGCAACTTCAAAAGCTCCTGCTCCCTGAACCATAATTACGAACATATCTCACCATCTAAAAGAACACAAATAACATACAATTTTCTTATAGGGAAAATTCTGTAAAACAAACACCTAACACATGCCCTATTGCCAAGCATTACACTCTTTCACCACGTGATCTAAAGCCCATGGACAGCAAGCATTCCACATATTATAAATATAGCTCAGATATCAAGCAGGGGGAGCTTTTGCCTAAGCACTCAACAAGTACCACCAGTTAAAAAGCAATTTTTTAAGCTGAAAGCTTGTCCCTCAAATCAAACTCCTCAGTATATTCCTTAATTCCTTTTCTTTCTTTCTCTTTGTCATTTTTCCCTTGACAAATTTAGAAATTCTCTACTCACGACAAGGAAAAAAAAACAATAAGTGATTGCTATGAAAAATGAGCCAGCATGTCTTCAATTTCCATCGATAACATTAACAACACAGGCCAACAAGAAAATGTTAGAAGCTTCCCTCTACGGTACAATGAACCAAGCTAAAGTCTGAGCCTTTGTTATAACCTAGCATGAGCATAGTTATTCCATACAAACTAAAGTTAAAAGTTAAAATTCTCATCTGAACAGACCTTAGGAAAGTAAAATTAAAACCTATGGTCTGAATCAATTATTTTATGCAAATCAGAATAAAACTAAATCCAATAGTAAATGATAAATAAAAAATTCATGGAAAAGCTCCAGATACAAATTTCAGAAAAGATACTAATTGAGAACAACTTACTAATACAACAGCTTCATCTTCAATAGTATTTTTGACTGCCCTCAACCCGTCACGAACAGCATCCTTAATTTGGGCAATTGTATGGTCGTTAGGTCCTACAACATTTAAAAATGGCAACGACAATAAGATTAGCTACAAAAAGAAATAAGGTGGTGCAAAAAATATAAATATTGACTACTATAACTTATTTAGCTGAGCAGTTGAATGAAAATAATAATTCCAAATTTCAAAATGGACATAGATCTACAAACAAATTTCAAGTACCTTTAATCAAAATTGTGCAAGAATGAGGATTTTTCACTTGTTCCACAAATGTATACTTCTCTTCACCAAGGACATGCTCATAAACGAGTCCAGCCCAACCAAGGCAATCAGGCGTTAAATCATCAACAGAGTTTACAGCTTCTCCTCCACATGCCAAAACCAATCGCTCCATATTCCTTCTCTTTGCTCTTCTAAGAGCAATTATCTGCGAGACCATTAAATTGGAAAATTGTAAACAAATAAACAAACAGCTGTTAAAAATTACTTAAAACTATATTAGTAATTTTACAACTATCGCCAAAGCCCCAGCCAGTCAAGTTATATCATTAGGCTCATTAACCAATAATGGCAACCTTTTATATTTTTTTCCCATTCTGGAGTTGGTTAGGATTGTTAGAATGAAGCCAAACCCAAAACACGAAAGGTGGTGTTAGCTATTGACTCTGCATCATCTTATGTCCACTTAGAAAACCTCTTTATAATGAGAAAATGATTAAAAGGTTAAAACAAATGAAATTGGTTGTTGCCAAGCAGTCAAACTTACTCTAAAGACAGGCATCTGTCTTACAGCTAGCTAATTGAAAGTGAAAAATGCTCAATGAACATAAGGATATCTCTTAAACGCTGTAGGAAATTAAGAATGCTTATTTGTTAAAATCAAGAACAGAATTGCTTGTCATGAAATCCTGTATTTTGGAATGTCTTCAAAAATGTGCTCCTATTTTGGATAAAACAAAATCCTATCCGCAAAATAAAATTAATTAAAATTATTTCTTTTGTCCAGTTATAGATGAGAATATTTAGCTTTGCATAAGCTATTGGTTTAACAATAATGGCAGTGCTTTTTGTACGGCAAAGAAACAAATGTATTACCATCAAATAACTTCACAACAAAATTGAAGAACAGGACATCACAAACACTAACTTACCCCTGCTCTTGCAAGAAGGTCCAGTGATGGGGGGTCAATACCCTTTTGATTGATAACAACGAAGTTGTTGTCATTACCTGAGCAGACCTACACGGTGATGTTCAAATAGGAAAATATATGTCAAAATGATATTGCAAATATTGTGCAAAGGATGATAATTTAAGTCAATACCTTATTTTTCAGTTCAATAATTTTTCTAACTCTTTCATCAACCTGACGCCTTTCAGCAGCAACCATTGCCTCTCTCTGTTCTGCGTTGGAGTAGAAAAAGCCTGCATTTATTTCACTGGTGGATAGAGCATGCTTAGTTATAGAACATGCATAAGAATTTCTGAATAAATCTAGCAGCAAGATGTGGCTGAATATCAGGAAAATTTGTCTACAACTATGCGAATCTCAGTTGAATAAATAACATATTAGGCAAAACCAACAATTAAACTGGAGGATTATTAATTGTATTTAGGATTTTTCTTTTCCCTTTGTTGGAAGGAGGGGAACCATCCGAAACACTTAAAAATTTATCTAGACATAAAACATGGCAAAAAAGCACATGTAAGGAGGAAAAAAGAGCAAAAGAATACTTCTTAAATCAGTCAAAAGATCATCTAAGAGGGACAATGGCTCAATCATCAGAAAAATTAATGATTACAGCCTATACATTTGTTTCATGTTAAAAATTAAAAGATCATCATGAAAATTCTTGAATAACTAATTAAAGGAACTATAATCAGAACTTCTCTGCAATTAAAAAAAAAAATTCACCTAAAGCCACGGAAGGAAAGGTAATGGATTTCTAGATATATACCTTTTCTCATACTCCAAAGACACATTGCATGTTAAGATGTAACAATTCTCTGCTCTGCGCTTCATATCAGGATGTCTAGAACCATGATCAAGAACAAGACCCTCTACCTGAAAAAACAGAACCAAACTGAGAAACTTTAGGATAACCCAAAACAGAGATAGAAAGAGAATTGAGTTTCATAAGAACATTGGTGTACTGGCACAATTCTAAGTCTAATTTTAGATGAAAATCTAAAGGATTCCTTAAATATTCACAGCTCTAAGAATAAACAATTCACCTCCAAAATAACAATTATAATGATAATAAATAAAAATAACAGTAAAAATTTATTTCTTAAGTCTTTAAGCACTAAGTAATCTCAGAATGACCTTAGAAGCGACAACATAGTCATAAACCAAAAGCAACCAAATTCTTTCATTGTAATATGATAATTTCATGTACATACTGAATTACCATATATCGGATATTTTCATAAATATTTGAAAAGGCAATGTATTTCATAAAATAGAGAGCAAGGGAACAAGAAAACTTTTATTGCAGAAAAATAAAAAATTTAACATACAAGGCGGGTATCCACATCAAACTTATGGCGCATGTGCATTATTTCCACCATAAAAAGATCAATAGATTCCTCAGGCCTGCGAATGCAGAGCACCTGCCATATTCAATGAAAGTCTATTATACAAAATGATGCAAAAAGGATTCCCACTTGATATAAACTATCAACCCACTGAGGGAAGATACATGCTTGAAGAGGCAATAAGAAGATGTCAAAGCCAATAGGCGCACTCACCCCATTAACAACTATGTCAGTCAACTGATCTGCCAATGCTTCATATAGCTGTAGTGTTGATCATATGCAAGAGTTAAACCATAAATAAGAGAAAACTAAGTAAGATATGTAACACAAAATGCAACAAAACCTACTAAATACCTTCGTTCTTAATGTTGTTCTTGCAACCATTTTCAAAATCTCTTTATCCGGCTCATCACCAATGACTACAGGAGTCTTGAACTTCTCAAGAAATTGGAGAGTGGCTCTTTTGGCAATCTCGAAACCATCAACCAAAACACGTGGATGCATACCTAAAAAAAAGGCACAAGTTCCCATGCATAAGATTATAATAGTGAATAAAAGAATTGATGAATGCCAGAAATGTTTTCTTTTATCAGAAAACAACAAATCTGATATAAACATGATATTTGAAACCAAAAATTCCAATTAAAAATAATATTTGAGGGGGTCTCAAGTGAACCATAGTGAAAATGGCACACCTAGAAATACTGACCTTCGTCAATGCAGCGTTCTGATTGTTTCATAAGCTCGCCAATAAAAAGCACTGTTGAAGTAGTGCCATCTCCACTTATGTCATCTTGAGCAACAGCGGTCCTTGCAATCATTATAGCTGTTGGGTTTTGAATTTGCTACAAGTATTGCCAAAATGTTAAATAAATAAGATGATTTACACATACAAAAGCCCACAACTAAAAACAAATTTGCATCAATCCAGATTCCAAAGAATTCCATTCATTGAATAGTAATATTTCCAAGCATTGCCAAAAGCAAAAGAACCATTTAGGAAGATCAAAAGCATGAGGGGTTTTCCATCTTTTCAATTTCCCGTTGAAGGTTCAAAAAACGAGTTCGAACTAGATAGACGACTACAATACTCAATTCCCACTGCATTACAATACAGTACATATGTCATTCAAGTCATATACATCTCATTTTTCTATACTAGAATGCCAAATACTTCTTTACCTACTTAAAGCGCAACTAGTTGAATGCATCAATAAAGCAGAACCTTAATCACCAACAAATTACACAATAAAAAATTAACCCTAGATAATAACTCAACTTCCAGATCCCAAATTCTTAAAATGACAAACAAAAACTAGACTAAAGAACAACTAACCATCTCTTTCAGAAGAGTATTTCCATCCTTAGTGAGCTTGATGTCTCCGGCGCCACCAACAAGCCTAGAAAACGCGAGAAAACGTAAGAAAATAGTTTACAACGAAAATCATAAGTAAGAAAACCAAAACACATCGAGAACGGACATTTTGATGGTGCCTTTCGGGCCTAGGTTGGTCTTGAGCACGTCTTGGAGGCCCTTAGCGGCGTTGATGTTCATGTGAAGTGCTGCCGATTTGTTCAGCACTTCTGCGTTTGGGTTGAGTACTCGCAGCGACATTTTCTCTGTCTCTTCTTTTGTTTGCTTCTTTAAATCTTCGTTGGACGAAAGAGAGTTTATTGCTTACTGCTTGCTAGAGAGGGAGTGTTTGCGTGTGTTCATCAAACTGAAATCAAACGAGAAGAAAGTAGAGAGAGGGCTTTAGGGCTTTCTGGAGCCTGGCTTGCCTCCACTTTAAGATGTACAAAACGCACCGTTTTGGTTCTTCTAGAGCTGGTTATAATATTTTAACTATTTTCCATATAAAAGTAATTACTTAAAATTACTACCTTGGATTTGATAAAATGAGATATTCGCTCATATCAAAATATATAAAAGTTATAAATTAATTTATTTGAAAAGAAAAATTCAAAAAAAAAACTAAAATTAAAAGATATTTAAAAAATGATTAAACAAGTTAAAAAAAATGTAAACACTCTAATTACTTTTTTAACATAATTTTTGTTTTATCGATTTTAACGTTCTACCAGAAAAAATACTTGTTGCTATACCACACGTTGGTTACGATGTCTAAATTTTAGTTATTTTTCAAATAACTCTTTAGTTTTGATCGTTTTTTATGAAATTTATAAACAGTTGTAACCAAAAAAATTTGGTTAGAAACATTAATTTTTTTTTTTAATTAGTGAACCAAATTTAACATTTATTTTGGAGTGCACTAAAGATTCAAAGAAAGTTTGAAATCTTCACATAAAAAATTGTTAATATCTCAATATAAACTAAATAAGTAATGCTAGCGGTATAAAATCTATGGTCTAATTTTATATCCCAATTAATATAAAAACATATAATTGATAAAGTAAATATACGAAAATCAAAATAATAAATACCGATAAATTTACTTTACCAATCACATGATGTTACATTACAATTGGAATATGAACTTTGTACCCATAATATTATTGGAATTAAATATTGTCAATCATTTTATACTTAAATTTTTATATTTATCATATTTTCTATTAAATATAAAATAATTATTATTTTTTAGTTATTTTATTATAATCTTCCAATTCATAATATTTAAGATGTATAACGTGATTAATAATAACTCAATTTCACTAGAAAAAAAATTATAAGATATACTTATATATGGATATTAATATACAACTTTTATCATATAGAGATTAGTTTTTTCAAATATCGTAATGGTCTCTTTATTATTTTTATAAAATTATATTGAATTTTAAGACATGAAGCCGGTAGCAGATGATTATATAAATATTCATATAAAATTTGTAAATCATTATAAAAAAAAAAATTGTTTTTAGATTCTAGTGGTGTTTTGTCATATAAAAGTTATAAACTTATACATAAAATTTGTAGTCATATGCTTAAGTTTTCAATTTGTTTTTTTATTTTATAATAATTTACAAAGTTTGTATATGTATTTATAATTTTTATAGAATAATTATCATTGACTATCCCTACATTTTCATTTTTTTCATTCATATGAGACTTTTGTCATTTTTATCTTCTCTCATCCTTAAGTTTTAAAAAAGTTTCTTCTCAAGTTCTCTAGTTAAAAATTCTATTAGTTAACATCTTCTAATCTCTATATTTCAATAAATTTATTATTTTACCCTTACTAATACATATAAAAAATGACTTAATTTTTAAAGAATAATATTAAATTAAATGACCAAATTACGTTTAACACATATTAACATATATTAAAATTACTTTTTATAGACAATATTAACACATATTGGTATTTATTTCAAGGGTAATTTGATCGTTTAACTTAATATTGTCATTGAAAAATTGGTTATTTTTTATATGTGTTATTAAGGGTAAAATAATAAATTTATTGGAATATGGAGGTTAATAGACGTTAACTAACAGAATTTAACTAGAGGACTTGAGAAGAGATTTTTTCAAAACTTAAGAATGAGAGAAGATAAAAATGACAAAAATCTCGTATGAATGAAAAAAAGGAAAAGATAGGGTTGTCAATGATAATTATTCAATTTTTATATGTTTATTTATAAATCATTTCATGTACATAATAACATCCTTTCAGAGCATGATCACGAATATAGTTATGTTCACGGAGCTGAGAATTTTTTTTCAATATAAGAGATGGATGTGCTTCCGAATGATTATAGAGTATAATATT
Organism: Bursera cuneata; assembly: GCA_026212285.1. Classification (NCBI taxonomy): domain Eukaryota; kingdom Viridiplantae; phylum Streptophyta; class Magnoliopsida; order Sapindales; family Burseraceae; genus Bursera; species Bursera cuneata. The sequence continues at coordinate 950 of JANLJB010002363.1, read as the reverse complement.
AATGACATACACATATTACATAATCCATTTATATAAATACATGTATTGTTGCATATTTAAGAATTTTTAGAAATAGTAAAAGTAATGGATTGTTTTAGAAAATAATATATTTTATTTATAGCTCAGGCTATTAGGGCTTGATTTTTTTAAATTAATTTCACACACTTCTTGATAATTATTCATTTTTTTAATCTACTGGTAGAAAGAGTTGCTAATTTGATATAAAAAACTATTTTTTAATTTTTTTTTTTTTTACTAATAGATTGTAGTAAATCAATGGCTATCCAGGATTATGCGAAATTAAGTTAAAAAAATTAAGTTTCAATAGTCTGACTCTTGTCAACCTGTGAGACCGTAAAAGCCTTTATAGGTTAACGAGTTGCCCATTAGTTAGCTAAATAATTAAAAAAAATTAGGGTTTAGGTATTTTTAAAAATACCTCTCTAAATTTGATTATTTTCGTGGTTATTATCCTAATATTTTTTCTGAAGGTGAATTTCCCAAGTTAAAATCTTTGGGATAAATACATAGACACCCCCGTGGTATACCTTAAGTTACAAACTCACCCCTATCATTCATAAAGTAACCTTAAACCTCCATTTTGATATTTTAAGTAACATAAAAACCCCCATTTTTATTCTTCAAGACCCCCATATTTTCCAACTATGAGGGTGTCTATGTTACTTTATGAATAACAATGATGAGTTTGTTACTTAAGGTATACTACAGGGTTGTTTATATATTTACCCCTAAAATCTTTTGGTAGCACTCAATCACTATTAGCTAGCACTAGTGGTCAAAATCGATTCCTTATGAGCCTATTACTCGTGACCCCTTCCCATATATAGCCCATGTCCGGCACCTGTCTGCCTTTATCTTAGGAACTTCATATAAGGCAAATTGGCTATGAACATTTCAAATGTTTATCAGATTAGATTATTAGATTAGAT